>BQNB010051874.1:0-28638 GCA_026074375.1 Tanacetum coccineum
ATGTTTCCGCGGGTATTTTTTTTATCCGAATAAATCAGAACTTTTGTAATATTTTTTTTCCTCCTACTTTGTGCATACAAATTTAAAAAAAAAACCAAAATCGGGCTGACCCAAAATGAGAGCCCGATACTGTAGCACTGTGGCCCAGTGGATTTGTCCACAAATGTGTTATATATTAATGTTGGAACCAAAATTAATTTGTGACGCATATGAGCCCAACATGAGTTATAACATGCCACGATAAAGTCCAATGATTTTCAAACAAATAAGTAAACCCAGTTAAGCTTAAGAAAAACAAACTCGTGACTTTTAAGAATTCCAAAATAAAGGAAAATAAGCTCAAAACTAATACTACAACGAACACTAAACCTACCCGTGACGAGTGATACCAAATGTTATCCCAAGACTTAATCCAAACACAACATAATAAGCAATACCAAATAAGCAAAAGTGAGTAGAAAATAAACTAGAATGTAGAGAGAGAAAGTAGAAAGAGAAACAAGAAGGAAATATTTGATTTAGAGAGAGAGATGGTGAGTTACAAACGAAACAAATGCAACCAACACCCTCTCCATGTGTGGATAGGGTTTCTTTTATACCCTTATCCATTTACTTGGCACGTGGGCTTTCTAAATGGGCCGGACTTGGTTTAACTTAGGCTTTAAGCCTGATACATGGACAATATTAGGTTACACACCAGGCGCGTTAATACCTGACTAGCCTATTACATTACAAGACCTAATTGACTTAATAAGACCGATGGCATTCTTGTTTGACCTCCAAAATCAATCATACATGATCTTAGCATATCCTTCAAAGTTTGAATGGTACACTCGCTTTGTCCATTCGTTTGAGGATGATAAGGTGTACTCATATCTAACCATGTTTCCAATGCTTTCTACAACGTCTGCCAAAACCATGAAGTAAATATTCCATCATGATTTGAGATGATCGACAGAGACACTCTATGCCTTGCTACAATCTCATCAAGGTAAAGTCTTAACAACTTCTCCATCTTATAGTCTTTATGTATAGCCAAAAAATGAGCTGACTTTGTCATTCTATCGACTATTACCTAAATTGTATCATGCCCACTACTTGATCTCGACAACTTAGTGATAAAATCCATGGTGATTCTATCTCATTTCCATTCGAGTATCTCATGTTGTTGTAGCAAACCTGAAGATCTTTGATGTTCAGCTTTCACCTTAGAACAAGTCAAACACTTACTAATGTAGCTAGCTATATCTCCCTTCATACCTGGCCACCAATACATATCTCTCAAATCATGGTACATCTTATTCGCTCTTGGGTCAATAGAGTACTTCGTCATATGAGCCTCATCTATAATCATCTTTATCACATTACCTACTAATGGATCCCATATACGATCCATAAAGTACATGCCTCCATCTTTCTTTTTTTCCATTTGTTGGTCTAGGCCACGCAACATTTCTGCTGGCGCGTTCTCTACCTTGGACGCCTCGCCTTAAGCTGCCAATATCTTGTCCTTAACACTTGACTAAATAGTCATGGACATTGCTCATACTCGTCTCAGTTTCACTCTTTCTTTCCTACTTAACACATCAGCCACTACATTCGCCTTTCCTATATGGTAGCGAATCTCACAATCGTAGTCACCAAACAACTCAATCCTTCTTTGTTGGTGCATATTCAACTCATTTTGATCAAATATATGCTGAAGACTCTTATGATCCGTATAGATAACACTTTTCACCCCGTACAAATAATGTCTCCAAGTCTTAAGTGCAAAAACCACCGCTCCCAGCTCCAAATCATAAGTGGTATAGTTTTTCTCATGAATCTTCAGTTGTTGTGATGCATATGCAGTTACCTTACCTCTCTGCATCAATACATATCCGAATCCTTGATTTGACGCGTCACAATAAACTATAAAGTCTTTTGATCCATCTGGCAATGACAATATTGGTGCATTACATAAATTGTCCTTTAAAGTCTAAAAAGCCTCCTCTTGTTCCTTTCCTTACTTATACTTCTGATTCTTCTGTATCAGTGAAGTAAGGGTGATGTGTGCGGTTGTCGTAAAGACTACTACATGAAGTTTCACAACTCCCTAGGCAGTGTACCTAATCGTTATAGCGTAGTATACGCAAGACTCGAGGGTTGTTATCGTTCTCTAGGGGAATAGGTTGGGAAGGCTCGAATAGAGCTTAACCGAGATCTACGGGATTAAAAGGAGATTATTTTTGTATTTTTATATTTTATAGAAAACAGATAAAATCAATGGTTTGAGAGGTTGGTTTGTTTAACTAATTAATAAACTAAATATAATCTATACTATTAGTGATAACTTTATGATAAGATAGTGTATTTACTTAATCATGCATTACTCATTAGGTTGCTTCTCCTAATCCTGTTGCCTTGTCACACTTGTGATAACCTGTGTAAGTATTTACTAAGTCATGAATGAATTACACGAACCCGCCGTCTATTTAATATTCCGTTAAGGCAACGCACAATTAAGGTAGTATGAAGACTATTAGAAGGCCCCTAAGAGTATATTAAATGCAATTGAAATATCTTAAGAGGGATCAACCATATTAGGGTTAAGATAGTATGAAGACTGTTACCGATGGTATCCTTTCTATACTTCTTGCGTTTCCCTAGACGTTTATGCCAATTTAATATCTTATGGCTAGTTTTCTAAAGCCTAACGCGCACATTCATCATAAGAAGCAATAGTAAAAGGATCGACAATCAACTTTCATGCAATCATAAGTAAATATAAGGGAGGGTTTAGCCTAACATGTTATAAAGAAAGCAAGAACATAGATCAATCAATCAAACAATATATAGACATATTGTCATTTAAAAAAATTTATTAAGGGATCAATGAACTTTACTTGCTTAAAACATGTATTAAAATATGTTACAGTCGAGTTTTGAGGCCTAAAGACGGCCTAAAAGCTGCCAACTCGGAATATGAAGTTAGGGTTCGTCTCCCAAAAGTTACACACTTAAAACCCTAAAATCGGTTTTGTATATATAGGGGCGTTGTGTTGAAGCCTCGACGTCGTCACTACGTCGAAGATTCTAGGTCTACTTTGAGTCGGCTACGTTCTGACGCCGTCGCCAAATCCGTGACGCCGTCGATATGAAAATCCTGACGTCGTCGCTTAGTAATTACGACGATGTCTCCATGCTCTCTATGCACGGTTTCTTCAAAGGATTTGGTGTAGAGTTGTAGTCTTGTCCGTTTCTTCTCCAAATGAGCCCAAGTCACGTGTATTTCCTCCAAATGCCATACAAGTGCTAAAAACATGAAGATAAACGATTAAGCACATAATCTGGGCATATTTGTATGATTTAGGGGGTTAAATGACCTCGAAAAAGTGTATAAAATGACACCTCATCAAATACCCCTACACTTAGGATTTGCTTGTTCACAATAGAATGGGCTTTTCTACCTTGATATTGCAATTTTGGGGGCATTTTTAACCTACCTTTAAAAAGCAGTTTACAACAAAACCTCCTAAACCTCGTAATTAAAAGCACTGAAGTATATACTAGCCAACCTCACTTAAGTATTTGGATTCTCTCTTTCTTTGGGTGTTATAATAATTATAAACAATTATTGGAAAGGGAAAATTAAATCACTCATTTACATGTATAGCTTAATATTACCATAGGCTTGTTAAAAGATCAAACCTCCACCATATGCGCAAAACCTAGTCATTACTTATCAAGAGGTCTTTTAAAGGGTTTGTGGGGTGTAGGTGTAAGATAAACATAAATAGAAAACGAATATCGGGATATGGATATATTTGGGTGGTTTTTGGGTGAATTTAGGCTGAAAGGGTTAGCTAATTATTTAAAAGAATACATACTTATTTGGTTTCTAAGCCAAGAACTTGGACAAAGATATACAAACTCTACATAACTCTACATCAATCTCTTTTCTTTTTTCTTTTTTTTGAACATAATACATCACTTGGGGCTTATAAATGTACCCCTACACTTGAGTTTTAGAACTGATAATTACAATCTAACTAATGACCCGATTTAAGGTGGATCAACATAACATGGAGATCATTTGACAAACATTTAGGGGTATTAACTTAACTTTTCTTCCTCATTCTTTCATGAAATAAATACTACCATGAATCCCAATCGTCCTAAAATTGTATTTACAAGGATAAATGACTTGACTTAGCAACCATGTACTCAAATAATTAACTTGGGTTAAAACCTAATGTAATAAAAAAGCGAGTACATACAAGGTAGGATTAAAGGCAAATTTTTTTATTTTTTTCTGGTGTAACAATTGGTTAAGGTTAACAATGCTCTTCAATAATAATCTAGAGTCCACCAGAAAATTATGAGAACCGTGAAAAAGGATAGGCTCGGAGGGTTATACTAGGGGTATCCTGCACTAAAAATGAGTGCATGGCAAGGGTGTAGGATAGTTATATGATCGAGGTGACCATCATAACAATTACAGGTTTAAAACATGGGTTAATCCTAGTGCCTCTTTTCTAGCAAATCCTAATACTTACTATGCAGTCTCGGGATGCATCACAAAAACAAGTTCTAGAATTTAATATACTATCGATACACTCATATAATTTAATACCGATACCAATGCTCTAGAAAAGGCGACAAATACCATACATATACATCCTTAACGATAGAATAGACACATATGACTGTATTTGAATCTTAACTCGAGAAAGCTAAAGGTATAATCTATCTTGGGTATCAAAAATGGATTCCCGAATTCCCAAATATCTAAAGGCGAACCTTACATTTTTAGGGTGGAATTCTGAGGGTTTTTGTGCTAGTAATATAAATTCTTATCCATGAGACGTTATAAATACTCGGTTTTCGTCGGTATGAGTCATAATTTTTTTAAAATTTGGGTCAAAATTACCTTTTATGCTATGTTTTGATATATTACCTATCATTTTAAGGAACAAGCAAATGGCAATTAAAGGAATAGTTTCTAAGGCTTATTTCCCCCTTCTGCCCACACACACTTAAGTTAAACATTTTCCCTAATGTTCTTTAGAAGTACCCGTAAAAACAAATTAAGGGAAAAGAAAACAAGTAAAAGAAACTAGTACTCCCCTGGTTTGCTCAATAATGGAGAAGAAACATGAGATAACTAGTTAAATCGTCCTCCAAGAATCGTCTAATGAAACTTCCTAAAAACTTTCAAGCTTCTTCTCATCATATATAACCTGTAATCAAAGACAAAGACAACTAAACCAAGCATAAAATTGGCAGGATAGATATAGATACAATGAGAGTTTAGGGTTTGACTCTAATGACATCAAACAACGTCTATTTTATAGCATCATTTGTCCCATGATATTAACCCATTTTGTATAATTATTGCAAAGAATTGTTATAATCGTTTGTATTTGAGAATTGCAGTAATTATGGAGTAATTGGTGAAAGATAGCAAAAGGTGCGCATTATGGAGCTTAAATTAAGATATTTCGAAGATTATTGATTTGAAGACCAATACGTCGTATCCATCAAGAAGATACGGCGTATCCGTGCCTGCATTCACCAAAAGACCACTCAGGATTGAAGATCAATACGCCGTATCCAGAAGACCTCTATACGCCGTATTCAAGATATGGAATATAATATTCTGGAAGATATCAAACGTGGTCCCTACTCCAAAAAAAGCCCAATACGCCGTATCCAACTCCATGGATACACCGTATTGAAGACTTCTAGACATTATAAATAAAAAACTCAAAAACGGGTTTTAAGTGTGCTAAATCATATTCTCGATGCCTAAACCACAAAAGTCGATTTTCAGAAGGGAAAAAGAGCAGTAGAGGTCGAGCAACGAAATTCATTCCATAGGAGACATCGTGTAATTCTTATACTTTAGTAATCGTTCAGTTTTTGGTATCATTCGTTAACTCAGTTAGTTTACCTTGGCTAAATTATTACTCTTGTATTTATTATGACGTTTGAAGGCTAATACCTTCGGGTATTAGCCATTATTATGAAGATCTGAATGTTTGGTATTTGTTTATTATCGATTTCTTGATTTATCGTTGCGTGCTTGTTTATCTTTATCAATTTATACTTGTTTACGCGCTTTTGTATGCGACCTATCATTCTACTGGATCTAGCTAAGTGGACCAAGCGGATCTAGAGTCCAGGATAGCTCTCCATATACTAATTTACACATCTAGAACAATAGTTACACAAATATTGTCCTTCTAAGTCTGTGTCTAGGATACGCTTCAAGTATTTGTCCTTCTAAGTATGTGTCTAGGATATGCTTCGGGCTTAACTAGATAATTGGACATTGCCAATGGTTTATTGATCGTGTTGACTAGCAGGTGATCTAGATAATTCAACAAATAACTTTCTGATTCCATTGGATAGTTGGACAAGTGGACTACTAATGTATAGATTGCCATTAAGCGGTAAGTGGGTAAAGTCTCTATGAGCTAGGGTTTAACAAGATCACCATTGCTTTAATCTCTAAGATAGATTATAATCAGCAAATAAGGATGCTTTATGCGGATGCTTTAATTGTGACAGAATTATTATGTCTAGGGCTTAGGCAGAAGTAACGCCTAAGTCTTAAGAATGATATTTCACCTCGAGAGAAGAAATTATTGCACTTAATAAACATGTCAACGTTCTTATCAGATTAATAATAGTTAATATAGTTTTCTTATATAAGGTTCGACCGCTCTTTTATCTTCTGATAATTAGCTTGCGTGAGTAATAGTGTCTTGAATTGATCTTAGTTACCAATAAAACCGTGCGAGTCTCTCAGGATAAAAACCCCCCCTTTTCTGTTAGAATTAGGATTTAGACTAACATAATGATGAGGTGTCATTTTATACACTTTTTCAGGGTCGTTTAACCCCCAATATCATGTGTTTATGCCCAAAATAGGTACTTAATCATTCCTTTTTAGGTATTTCTCATTTGGATGACATTTGGATGGATTACACGTGACTTGGGCTCATTTTGAGAAGAAACAAACAAGACTATGAACCTACACCAACATCACTCAAGAATTTCTCTATAGTGGTTAGAGACGGCGTCACAAATATAACATGACGCTGTCACAACGTAGACCAAGACAGCGTCAGAGATTTGGTGACGGCGTCATAACATAGCCGACCTAAAGAAACCTTAGAAGATTCTAGATAAAGATGATCATTCAACGTGCGCGCGAAGTACCAGATATTGTTTTGCTCATAACTCCTTCATATGAACTCAAATTTCAATGATTCAACTGCCCACGCATTTGTAGCGAGAAAATCAATAACCTTCGCTAGAGGTGATGTCGTGATGACAGCGTGGTTTTAGTGACGCCGTCGTAACGGTCTGACCTAATTTTGCCTATGAATACAACCTCATAACTTCATTTTTATTAAGCCCCAAACTCTAAGGCCGACTAAAGGGTTTGGGTAGGTGTTTTTCCAGCAACTTAGAAGACTTAATTCATGCCATAAACATCTTGTAATGGTTTGATTATCATATATATCTTAATTTATGTCTTTAAATCCTTTTGTTGATTATGATTTATATTGCTTGAGTATGCTTGGCTAATTCATCTAGTATTTATTTGGGATTGCATGACCTTGTATTAAAATTGGGAAAAAATTTTGGATCTTGTTGTTTGTTTCTGTACAGATACAATGAGTTAATTGATATAGTTATATCTTGTTTCCTATTGCTTCTTGTGATGGATGTGCATGTTAGCTCTAGAAAAACCAGCTTATGTCGTGGTATCGGTTGTTTGATTATGTCTAGGGAAACAGGAATTGTGTAGAAGGAAAGGATATCATCGGGTAACAGTCTTCATACTACCTTGTCCCCTAATATGGTTGATCCACTTTTAATATATTTCACATGCACTTAGTGTACCCCTGGAGGCCAAGTAATAGTCTTCATACTACCTTACTTGTGCGTTGCTCTAGCGGAATACTAAGTAGACGGCGGGTTCGTGTAATTCGTTCATGACTTAGGAAATAATTACACATTACATCTCAAGTGTGACAAAGCAATAAGTAGAATTGGATAGCTAGAAAGGAGTAGTGCATCCCAAGTAAATACGCTTCGTTGTATAATTGTCTCCTCATTAGATTAGATTAAAAGTAGAACTAGTTAATACAAACCAACTCTTAAAACCATAAGTTTACTTGCTTTCTATAAAACACAAAAATACAAAAATAATCTTCCTTCAACCTTTAGACCTTAGTGAACATTCGATCCGGCCTTCATAGTGTTATTCCCCTAGAGAACGATAACAACCCCCGAGCCTTGCCTATACTACGCTACAACGATTAGGTACACTGCCTAGGGAGTTGTAAAACTTCTTGTAGAAGTCCTACGACGACCGCACATCAAGTTTTTGGCGCAGCTGCCGGGGAATAGCATAGGTTTTGGATTCAATCTAGCCTAGGTCTACTCACAAGATTCCTATCAAGTGAGATTTAATTTCTGTCAATTATCTTTCTTGTAGTCTATCTTTTCTTTGTGCCTTTTGTTTTGTAAATCACTCTTTCGTTCATCATCATGATGTATGAAAGACCACCCACCACACCCTCTCAAAACCCACCCTGAAACACAACCTTCCCATTCCAAACTAACATCTTAATGTTCCAACAACATCAAGGTGAATCTCTTTATGTTGCGGTCGGACTGTTTCAAAAAACTTATCCAAAGACGTCTCTATTATGGCCCCTTCAAAAATTTATGGTCCCTGGCTCAATTCTTTTGTGATCATGTCAATAGATATACTCAAATAGACATTGACTATGCAGCAGGTGGGAACCTTAGGAGATTAAGTGTTAAAGAAGCATGGAAAACCATTAAGGATTGTGCCCAATGTGATAAACAGTGGAAAACCCCAACTAGCACTATTTCTGACCAAACAATAGCAAATTTGAAAACTCAATTAGTTGAGAATGAAGTGGTTAGAGTTAAGATACCTAAGTGCATGGCATGGTTAGATGATGAGCCTATAAGAGAATCTAGATACGATGGAGGATAAGGTAGATAATCTGAGCCCATAATGCACCCTACAAGTCCTCCCATCAATTGAGTTATACACACCGCCCGCGACTCACCCGGAAGAAATAGAAGAGACTATAGGAATCCCAATGGAGGTAGAACCTTTGGACCACATGAAACTAGAAGATCTAGGCTTAAATACTAATACTCATGACCTCTTCCTTAGTTCTAAGGGATTTCCTAGTGTTGATGAACCGGAGCCTCAACTTTTACCCAATTTTTCACCTAATTTTTCACCCTTAGATGTAAATCTAGGAGACAAAAGAGGAACCGTCCCACCCATCAACCCATATAGTCCGGGTAGTTTTAGGATGAAGGTAGTAAAACCCTTGACCATTCACACACCGCCTTCACCCCATGTGGCATACCTCCATCAAAATGGTGTGTATCGCTACTATCACCCGCACTTGACCTTAAGTGAAGGGGAGACCCACCTTTTGCACGTCAAATAAGCGTAGAGTCAGGCTCGTGAGTCGAACAAAAACAAGAGCTTATTGGGAGGCAACCCAATCTTTTATTTCTTGCATATTAGGTGTATATTATGTGTTTTGTGTGTCTTGTGTGTTTGTTTTGAGTCATGTGATTGTATTGTCAAATCTCAAGTTTTATGCAATATTTGGTACAGGAAATAACTTTGAAGATTGCGTACAGGAAATTTTTCATCAAAAACAAAAAGTGAATTTTCACAAAGTGTGGAGACGGCGTCACAAATTATACGCGACGCCGTCAGCTCAACTTCTGTGACAACGTCAAGATATTCCTAACGGCGTCATGAGGCCAGCTACTAAAAAATTTGAAATTTTTAAGTATTTTTTAAAATATAACTTGTGTAACATCTAAAATATGTAATTATTTTGTAAATTTGCAAAAACCTATGATTATGACATTACTCATCCTATCTTTATTGCTTTCATAGAGTCTAAACTTAGTTAATAAGGTTGTATTCATCATTTACCCATGGATTTTACGCTTGGTGTAGTTGTCTTTGTCTTTGATTACAGGTTATATTTGATGAGAAGAAGCTTGAAAGTTCTTAGGAAGTTTTATTGAGACATTCTTAGAGGACGAATTTAACCAGTTATCGCATGTTTCTTCTCCATTATCGAGTAAACCAGGGGAGTACTAGTTTCTTTTACTTGTTTTCTTTTCCCTTTATTCATTTTTATAGGTACTTCTATAGAATATTGGGGACAATGTTCAACTTAAGTGTAGGGGTATTAAGGGAATAAGCCTTAGAAACTATTATTTCATTTGTCATTTGCTTTGTCCTTGAAATGATGGGTAATACATCGAAACATAGCATAAAATGGTAATTTTGACCCAAATTAATTTTTTTTTATTACACACACTGACGAAAACCGAGTATTAATAGCGTCTCATGGATAGGAATGTATATGACTAGCACAAAAACCCTCAGAATTCCACCATAAGAATGTGAGGTTCGCCTTTAGATCTATAGGAATTCGGGTATCTATTATTGATACCCACGATAGTTTATACCTTTAGCTTTCTCGAGTTA
This sequence comes from Tanacetum coccineum, assembly GCA_026074375.1. Lineage (NCBI taxonomy): Eukaryota > Viridiplantae > Streptophyta > Magnoliopsida > Asterales > Asteraceae > Tanacetum > Tanacetum coccineum. The sequence goes on from BQNB010051874.1 coordinate 10,568, forward strand.
AGGAGTGAGCAATCATGTGTATCTATTCCGTTGTTACAGATGTGTATATGTGGTTTTGTGGCCTTTTCTGGAGCATTAAGATCGGTTTAAATTATATGAGTGTACCGATAGTATATTAAATTATAGAGCTTGTTTTTGTGATGCATTCCAAGACCGCATAGTGAGTATTAGGATTTGCTTGATAAGAGGCACTAGGATTAACCCATGTTTTAAACCTGTAATTGTTATGATGGTCACACCGAATATATAACTATCCCACACCCTTGCCATACACTCATTTTTAGTGCAGGATATCCCTAGTACAACCCTCTAAGCCAATCATTTTTCACGGTTCTTGTAATATTCTGGTTAAGCCGAATTATTAATGAAGAGCATTGTCACCCTTAAACCAATCGTTACACCCAAATCGCCTTAGCCTACCTTGTATGTACTCGCCTTTATAACAGAATTGTGGTTAACCCAAGTTAAATTATTTGGAGTACCGGTTGCTAAGTCCTTATCCTTGTAAATACAGTTTTGGGACGATTAGGATTCATGGTATATTTATCTTACTCGGAAGAAGAGGGACGAAAAATTAAGTCAATACCCCCAAACTTTGTGAACTTGATCTCCATGTTATGTTGAATCCACCCACAAGTCGGGGTCATTAGTATATAATTGTAAATATCGATCATGTAAAAGCTAACAAGTGTAGGGTACTGTTTTTATAAACCCCATGTTATGATGTATTATGTTAAAAAGAGAAAAGAAAAAGAAAGAAATTGATGTAGAGTTTGTATATCTTCGTCCGAGTCTTGGCTTAGCAACCAAACCAACGTGTATTCGTGTAAATAATTAGCTAACCCTTCCACTCCAAATTCACCCAAAGCCACCAAAATGTATCCCATCCGTTACCGTTTCCATTGTATGTTATCTTACACCTACACCCCACAACCCTTTAAAAAGACCTCTTAGATAGTAATGAATAATGTTTGCGCCTAGCGGTGTGAGGTTAATATCCTTTACCAAGCTATGTAATTTAATATGCTATCACAGTAATGAGTGTTGATTTTCAATGTTTTTCCCATTATGTTATAATTTATTATACACCCGAGAGAAAGAGAGAATGCCAAACACTCATGTGAGGTGCTAGTATATACTTTTCGTGCTTTTAATTATGAGGCCTAGAAGGTTGTGTTATAAAATACTTTTAAAGAGTAAGTAAAATGACCCTCATATTGCTATTGTCTATGTAGAAAAGTCCATAAGCATGAGGATAGAAAAATCGCTAAGTGTATGGGAATTTTAATGAGGTGTCATTTTATACACTTTTCGGGGTCATTTAACCCTCTAAATCGTGCATTTATGCCCAAAATAGGTACTTAATCGTTCCTTTTTAGGTATTTAGCATTTGGAAGGCATTTGGAAGGAAATACACCACTACTTGGTTCATTTTGGAGAAAAAATCGGATAAGACAACGGACCTACACCAAATCTCTTGAATATAATGCTTATGAGCATGTAGACGGCGTCGCAAGCTTAAAGCGACGCAGTGGCTGGAGACGGCGTCACAAATATAACATGATGCTGTCATAACGTAGACCAAGACAGCGTCAGAGATTTGGTGACGGCGTCATAACATAGCCGACCTAAAGAAACCTTAGAAGATTCTAGATAAAGATGATCATTCAACGTGCGCGCGAAGTACCAGATATTGTTTTGCTCATAACTCCTTCATATGAACTCAAATTTCAATGATTCAACTGCCCACGCATTTGTAGCGAGAAAATATACAACTCATACGGTAGCTGACGTCATGATGGCATCGTAGTTTTGGTGACGCCGTCATGACGGTCTGACCTAATTTTGCCTATAAATACAACCTCATAACTTCGTTTATATTAAGCCCCAAACCTTAAGGCCGACTAAAGGGTTTGGGTAGATGTTTTTCAAGCAACTTAGAAGACTTGATTCATGCAATAAACATCTTGTAATGGTTTGATTATCATATCTATCTTAATTTATATCTTCAATTCCTTTTGTTGATTATGATTTATATTGCTTGCAGTATGCTTGGCTAATTCATCTAGTATTTATTTGTATATGCATGAACCTTGTCATTAATTGATTAGATCTTGTTGTTTGTGATGGATTCAATGAGTCTAATTGACTATAGTTTATAATTCTTGTTTCTTATTGTTCTTGTGATGGATGTGCACGTTAGGCTTTAGAAAACTAGCAATCTGTCTATAATTATTGTTGATATGTCTAGGGAAACGTGATTGTGTAGAAAGGATACCAGTGGTAACAGTCTTCATACTACCTTACCCTAATTCTGGTTGATCCCTCTTAGGTTATTTCACATGCATTCAATATGTATCATAGGGGCCTTGTAATAGTCTTCATACTACCTTACTTGTGCGTTGCCCTAAGAGCGTATTGCGTAGATGGCGTTTTCGTGTAATTTGTCCATACTTTAGGAAATACCTACACAGATCATCACAAGTGTGACAAAGCAATAGGTAGAATTAGATAGCTAGCAAGGAGTAGTGCATCCCAAGTAAATACGCTTCGTTGTATAATTATTCTTGCCATTAGAATAGAATTAGTAGTTAATTAGATTAAAACAAACCAACCTTCATACCCAAGATTTACTTGCTTTCATAAAATATAAAAACCTAAAAAGAATCTTCCTTCAACCCTTAGACCCTAGTGAACATTCGATCCGGCCTTCACAGTGCTATCCCCTAGAGAACGATAACAACCCCCGAGCCTTGCCTATACTACACTACAATGATTAGGTACACTACCTAGGGAGTTGTAAAACTTCTCGTGTAGAAGTCCTACGACGACCGCACATCACATAGGTTTAACATAGGATTAGATTAGAATAGAACTAACATAGATTAGACAACCAAGATATTAATTAAATTGATAGATTTAACCTCGCTCTTAGTGATCGACACCCTACTTGCTACGAAACTACAATTGACCGGGTACATTGCCCGTTAAAGTGTTGTTTTAGGTATAGTTGGTATAAAATAAATAATAAAACTTGATAATAAAATAACACCTACACGACGACACATCAGTTGAGCAAGAGTCATTGGCTTGTTCCTCTTAGCTTTAGCTCTTTGTTGAGCAACGAACTTCTTTCTTTGATTGAAAAGTTCTAAAGCTTCATTGGTAAATCTTCTTCATTACACTTTTCTCCTACTTGTAACTGTTGAACAAAATCTTCATCTGCTGCAATTCTAGCCAATACATTATCCCATTCAGCTTCTGTAAAACCCTAAGCTGCTTCATGCACTTGAGCCATTCTCTGTCTTTCTGCTGCATCAAGCTCTTCTTGTAGCTTTTGAGCTACTTCTGCATCAAACTTTGCTTCTTGTTCTACATTAAATCTTTTTTGTTCTTCTTCATGCAACTTCTGAGCTAATTCTTCATCAAGACTCATTTGAATTTGAATTCTCTTTTTGATCTTCTTTGGTTGCTCGGATTCTTGCATAATGGCTTTACCCTTTGTTTTAGCATCACTCTTTCTGATCTTCATAAGTGTTTATGCAAGAGTTAAATCATCACCAGTAGTATCTATATGTCTTTGAGGACTGGCAGTACTAACAAATGTACTAGTAGTGTTTAGTTCTGTATCAACAGTAGTAACTTTTGGAACAACAGCTGAAACTTGTGGAGGAACCAATGAAATTCCAACATCTAAATCCATTTCTTCTATCAAACTCCTCCCCTATTTGGAAGGATCCTCCTTATCTTCTTCATCATCAGAAACCACAATTTTGGCTCTCCTTCTAGCTTGGCTTGTCTGGACAGTTTGCTCTAACTTCTTTACCTTTTTTATAAGTTTAGTAAAAGCATCACCAAAGATTTATTTTGTTTGCTTCAACTCTGTCTCCAAGCTTTCCACCTTGTTTGACAATTTTGTACAAAGAACGGTTAATTCATGTAGTGGCAAGCTGCCCTCATCACTTCTAGGTGTGTGACCTCCTAAGAGAGGTGAATCATGGGGCACGGTAGGGGACTTAGGGAATGTACACAGCCCTATCTCATCTACCAAAGACAATAGTGGCAACCCTCCAGGAACAACATTTAACACCTGTGAATGCAGCCTCATCTCAACTGGGGTCTGCGTATGAAAGTATAGACTAAGGAACTCAACAATCTCAACTTCTTATCTGATAGTTTTCCTAATTATTGATGAAGTTGGTGGTTTAGTTATTTGTGGGGGTAATGTATGTGGTTTAGTAATAAGTGATTGAGCTCTTGTATTTGAGTGTGTTTTAGTAGATGGAGCCAGAAAGGGTATGTGTTGGGATCCAGCTGGGATTGCTAATCCTTCACCCTGACCAGGTTGGTCAATAGAAAGCATAGTGGGAAATAAAGGTATTTCCTCCCCAGAATATCCCTTGGTGACCCTTCTCATGTTACTAAACAATTTTTGTATAAGGGTAGGAGTGATATAAGTTCTTTTATGTAAAGAAAGCAACCTTTTCCTTTCCTTTTCCTTTTGTTCAAAAATATTTGAATAAATCTTGGATACATTAGAAATTTACTTTGACTATCCAAGTTTTTCACCATACCATCAAAAATCAATTTTGAAAAATTATAAAATCCTATTTGTGGCCAAGCAAATTATAGCAGTTGCAATATTACTACTAAACTGTTCCCAATCTATTTTCTTTGGACTTAAACAATGAAGAATGGTATAGATCATGAACCTCCACCGAGGGGAAAGTGGCCTTTTTGAAAAGTTAATTTATCAGAAGTTATGGCATACCCCATCAGCGAGAGTTGGTCAAAAATTTCAGTATTTGGTAATGAACTGACACCACCAGCATCTGCTAATTTAAGATATTTCCTAACAGATGCTAGTTTTAACATGACCATCAACTGTGGCCGTTATTTCTTGTTCCCTATTATTAAGTGTATTGATAGTAGGAGTCTGCCAAAACTGTTTGATGTGAGAATCATAGACAATAGGATATTTAGAGAGAGCAAACCTGATGTGAGAAGAATTTAGAAAATCCACTATCTGATAAAAGCCTTCACTTCCAGTTGTTTTCTCCAAGAGAGTAACCATGTTGTGTTGATCACAGTACTTTAAATTTGCCATTGTAGAGTATGAAAGTGGTTGAAACAGCAAGAGTCAAATTAAGTGCTGGGTTTAGGTACGCTTTTAAAAGTTATATGTGTTGGGTGAAGGCAATTGAGATTTTATATAAGGAGCTTAAGGTTGTTAGTGGACCGACTAAATAAGAGTGAGTCTTTATCTTGAAGAAAGCTTATAAGGGAAAGAAAGATCAAGAAATATCCAAAGTATAGACCCCTATAAGAGAAGTTGTTGGCGGAAATATCTCAACGGCTATAGTTAATTAATGAAAATATGTTATGCTTCAAACAGTATTAACGATAATGCATCAGTACTAATATTAGCCTAGCAGTATTAACTGTTTGCCTAGTAGTACTAATATTAGTCAAACATTATTAACTTTTTCTCTAATAACTATACAACAACATGCCTCTATTCATTACAAGCACACTATAAATGACTAGATAGACATGTAAGAATTCATAAGGATCCATATTTATGTACAACCTATGAATAGAAAGTAGATACTGGTAAGCAACAAGTTCCATCAATTCCTTTAGGTTTCATACTGTCCTTCCCACTTCCAAGTGTGTTAACTCTTAAGAGAGGTGGATCATTAAACGGTTTAGATGCAACCTCAAACCTAGTTTGAGCTTCTACACCCCCAATATGGTAACTTGGCACCTGGGACCACTACCTGAACATATTCTCTGAGGAAGAGGCTCATTAAGTGTTGCCATGGATTGGGTTATATTTGTGTTACCACTGTCTTGCTCTGCTTCTAAGCTAGAAGCAGTAGTGGCAGCCCTTTCCATTCTGTCTTCCCACTCCTTATAGACACTCTCATCTTTAACAAGGTGAGCATGTCCACTAGACTGAGATATCTCAGTGGTCCTTTTGGCTTTCCTAGGTTTGTGGGTCTTTTTGAGTTTAGATGATGATAAAACAGTGATTGGTTCTTCAATAGAGAGTTGAGCAAATGTGGATGTGTGTTGGGGATCAGTGGGTTGTCCTGACCCTTCACCCACTTTTGCTTAATATTACCTTTCCTTTCATCTAGTCTTAAGTAACCTCCCCTTAAATAATACTTCAGAGATTAAGTAATCTAATATATCAGCCACATACTTGTCTTGCTTGTCCAAACACACTTTCAAACTCATTCCTTTGGGTTCTTTTTCTTCCTGTATCCATAGTAGTAAAAGTAGGAGTAACAGTATTAACTGATGAACTAACAGTATTAAGTCTGTTAGTATTGTTAGTGTCAGCAGCCTCCCCTTGACCATTCATGTCACCTTCTTTTGCTGGATCTAGAACCTCATTCTTCTTTCTAGCATCATCAGCAACCTCATCTTTTGAGCTCTTTGGACTTTGAGAATCAGAAGTAAAAAAGGGTAGTAGTACATATTATGGACCAGGAACTGTCTTTTTTTTAGCTTGTTCTGCATCAATATTTACTTTGGTACCTGCATGACCATTAGTTTGACTCCCTGTAAAAACTGGTTGATAATTCATAAACATGGTTAGAGTATCCATATCAAACAGCCAGTTAGGTCTAGTTCCTGCAACATTTGGTTTGTTTTCAAGAAAATTTATGTACAGGTTCTCCTCTGCAATTTTTGGTTCTAGTGTTAAACACTCTAAATGCTTTACTATTGATAGAATCCCATAAAAAGAAACAAAAAACCATCATTAATTTTCCATCAAACTTACCCATAGGTAATCTAAGGTATTTAAGATTGTACAGGACAACCCAAATGGTCTCATGAAGCCAAGCATTTTTTCTTCCAAGAAAAATGTCAAAGGGGTCTTGTTGTGAGGCTTGATAACTAACACCCTATTTAGACTTAGCAAAGCAGTATTAACTGCTTTGGCCCAAATGTAGTTGGCAATTTAAATCTGCTAGCATGTCCTAGCTCATATATTAGTATCCTATTCCTTTCTCTCAGCAACACCATTTTTGCTGAGGAGTCCTAGCAACACTAAATTCCCTTCTAATACCCTTCATTTCACAGAACTCATTCATAATCTGATTCTTGAATTCAGTTCCATTGTCACATTTGATTGCTTTAACCTTATGATCTATTTGGTTTTCTATGACCCAATGTGAATTCATGAAGGATTCCCCCTCCAAGATGTCTATCCTTAGTGGCCAAAAAGAACAACCCCAACTAAATCTACTAAAGTTTATCAGTGACAACTAGCAATAAGTCTTTTTTATTTATACTCCTCCAGGAAACTAGGCCAAAATCCATATGTAATAATGTAAAGGTTTGCAAATTGAGCTTACAGACTTGGGTTTTACATGAGTGTGCTTTGTGCTGCTTTTCCTTTTTGACAGGAGCCTTAAAAAAAAAAAAAACACAGGTATAGTCATTATTCAAACATCTTTCTGAAAGGTAAACCCTAACAAGGTTTCCCCTTACAATTTGTTCAAAGTTTTAAAGTTTTTTTTTTTTACATGACCAAGCCTTCGATGACATAACTTAGACCTCATCTATTGTAGTTTGTGCAAATATGGAATTTTAAGGCAACTCGCCGAACACAACTCGCTGCCAAGCAACCCGCCGCGAAGAAAGAATACAAACCGCCGTCTATATTTTAATCAAACCGCCGTTGAGTTTTCAAACCGCCAGAGTTTCCTTTAGATATTTGCTATTAAAATATTCAAACCGCTGATAACCTGTTCAAACCGCTGGTAAGCAAACCGCTGGTAAGCAACTCGCTGCTTAGTATAAAGCAACTCGCCTCTTGAGCAACTCGCCACCTAAGCAACCCGCCGTGTGTCAGAGGGTTGGTAACCTACTTAATAAAATATTATATTTAAGCAAACCGCCGTGAAGAAATTCTGGCAACCCTCCACGAAGAACAACGACTTTTATCACACAAAATCACTTATAAATCACCCTTTTGAACGATTTTGCTTGATTTCTTTTGCACAACACAGTACCATAAGGCAATAGCAACTAGAAACACCCAAACTTTATCAATACAAACATCAAAAATTCGGAGAACTTCAAAAACGAGCTAGGAGCCTTCAATGGTACACTTTTCGATCTAAAACAAGCAAGAAATCGCACATACACACGATCTAATCATCCCATAAGCTCTGATACCAATTGTGGTATATCATATATCATAACACGTGGTCGATTCTTAGATTTGGCTAGTTTCTAGAGAGAGAAACACATGAGAGAGTTTTCTAGAGAGAGAAAATGTGTTTCTAAATGAAAAGGAAATAAATGACTAGCTTACCTCTTCCAAAGTTGGAAGAGGCTTATATAGTACTTACAATATACCGGGTATCAGTACCCGACTTAATACCGAAAAACGTACTATTAACTATTAAACTACGAGCTATAATAAACAGTAAAATACACGGGGTGACCGAGTCTTTTTCTAATATCTAATATAACTCCTCTTCAAAATCAACACTTAATTTGTCTAGACGCGCATTCATCTTTATACAGCGTTGCTCAACCCTGTCATCTTCATACTTCTTGAACTCTTCAAAGACGGCTTTTATTTTTTCCTTGCTCATGACCTGTGCTTGAAGGTTCGATACCTGCTGGGACAGCTGGTTGTTACTAACTTAGAGGTCTGAAAATTAGACACGATGGCTTTCCAGTTCCTTAGCTTATCCCGCATTCTTAGCCTCCATGGCCATCTTCATGTCTGCCTCAGCCTCAAGCAGGGTCTTTAAGTTCTTTTTCTGATTACGGAGGCCGTGCACTTCCACTTCCATGGTCCTGAGGGATTTAATTTCTTGATCCATCATTTTTATTTCTCTTTCCCTCGCTTGGATCCTCTGGTCCCGTCTGGCTATCTTAGCTATGGCTTTCTTCAGTAGCCTGACCTCTTGTTTAAATCTTAGCCTCAGTTGAGACCCCATAGCCACTTTTTGTGCCAAGTTTATGTTATACTGGCTCAGAAAGTCACTATTAGGCAAGTGGCGCAGTTCAGAGAAGTACCTCGTTGGCACTATATGATCTACCATGTCTTGGCATGCGTCTGGGGTATCCAAGCGGCAGTTGTTAGTCACGCCCCACCCTGGCTGGTAGATACTTCCTGGCGACCCGTCTATGGATGGGACGGAGTTCGATTTCCCTAACCCCGGACTTTTTGTGGAGAGCAGATCTTGCACCCTCGCGGTAGCAACATTTTTGGTAGGGATCTCAGGGGCCGTCTTCCTAGAAGATCTGCATTAGCATTATGAGATACATTTGATTTGTTAGTATGACTACACCTTTGAAAAAAAATAAAACAAGGAAAAAGTTAGGACTTGATCACTTACTGGGCAACGTGTTGCTCGAGATACGGTTGTGGTTTCGCATAAGACAACGGTTCTGGATCACTCACACTCTTCGCATCCGCAGGGATTTCTTGCATAGCAGGTGTGAAGAAAGTGGAGCCCTCTTCTAATCCCATTGAAGCTAGTGATTTCCCTCTGAGGGTACTCTATGCAGGGCAGAAGGCAGCATGATCCTTCCTCAACACCTTGGGTGGTGCATTGGCTTCTGCTTCATCATTACCCCTCTTGCGGCGCCTTTTGTTCACAGGTGGCCCCATGGCGGCCACTTCCTTCTCTAGACCTGGTTCTTGAATGACCTTCGTGGTCGTTGCAGTTTCCACAGGTGGGATTTCATGCGATAATCTGTCCTGGACTTGATCTGTCGTCCCGCCCATCTCAGTTATCATCTGGGGTGGGTCTTCATTGGCAAAGTCCAGCGACGATTTCACCAAAGTGGAAGGTGTCCCTGAGGACCTTGACGCCATGGCTATGTCCTCCATCTCTATCATACGGCTTACAGTAACAGTCAGTAGTGGCACCTCATGGGCGGTACGAGGCCGTGTCCTGGTCTTTACCTTGGCGGGATTCAGGGCACTGATCAAGTTAAACAAGTCTATATCTGCATTCACACAAGGATTGCTAGTATATCTTCATAAATATAAGGGAAGTAAAAATAGTTTATAAACACCCACCCTGGTCATCGTCATAGAGAAATGTGGGGTACACGTCGTCCCCCAGAAAGTAGCTCCGACTCAGCCCTACTAGGCATAGTAAGACTTTTGGTTATTTTTAGATAGGGGTGCGGTGTGTGTTCAATATCGTCACATCTGTCGCGGAATAGGAGTCTGCTGATGGCATCTTATCCTTTGGGGTGCTTGTGCGCCATTCCACGACGGTAGGGAATATTATCTCGTCTACCCAGAAGAATCGATTGTTCCAGTTCTTCAAGGAGTCCAGAGGAATTGTATAACACTGTGGGGTGTTCTTCCCTGGTCGTTTGCTAAATGACATCTACCCCGAGTTGTAGGAAGGAACGTAGAAAACATGAAATAAATTCAGAGTGGGGATTATGTTTAGGACACGGCAGTTGATTTCAAAGTGACTCACTTTGGCTGCGCCTATCACTGACAGTTATGAAAGATGAATTTTGTAATAACCAAGAATGTCAAAGAGAAATTGTGAAATAGGGATACGATAGTTTGAAAATTCAAAAAACTTGGTGTAAACACTGACTTTGCCCTCCGGAAACTCCATGATGGGTTCCTCGGGGCCAGGCAACTCATGATGCAAGCTTTCTGGTATACCATACTCTGAGGTGAACTCTAGAAGATACTCCTCAGAGATGGTTGATACGGAGTCCTCAAGTTGTATTGTATCCTTACCCATTTTTAATTAGTTTTACAAAGTGGCGTGGGGTACTAACCTGAGGTGATGAGATTCTGTGGGAATAAGTGTCGTATGCAGCTGTATGTGTAAAAATGGCAGTTTGATTTGAAAACTGTGGAAACATGCAACGTGATTGCTTGCTCTCTTTATACTATGTCCTCGACAGTTGTGCCAAGTTGGATGCTTAACACGTCTCATCCACTTACCTTTGGATTGTTGGTCCAAAGTCTTGGATCTGTTTAGCCTTTTTGTAAGACAATAGCTAACTTAAATAAATCCAAATCAACTATATGAGAGACAATAACTATGAATACTATGTGCTAATGCGGAATCTTAACACAAGTACTAAGAAGAACACAATGTAAAACTTTTCTATTTTCTATTAATTTCTTTTAGGGTTCTCTTGTTAAACACTATGCCGTAGGGTTCCTTTTATACACCAAGGAAACCCTAATGGGCTTTACAAACGTGTGAAAGGATAATGCCATAGTATATATATATATATATTTTTTTCAAGGATATATGGCGGCCCCCCCTTGTTTTATTAGTTGATATCTGATTTTTTACAAAACTATTTCAGTGTTAAGTGTAAAAGGATTAGAGCAAAATATTGTGTAATCTCCTAACGAATAAGATATTTTGTCCCCTCTCCTCTCCCATATATAGGTCCGGATCTCTCTCTCTCTCTCATTATTATTCTCTGTCAAAAATTTACTCAAATTTATGTTCTCTATTGAAATTGCAAGAAGAAGAAGATGGTGTGGTAATGGTGATTGCACGGTAGTGTTTGGTTGTCTAAGCCTTGGTGTTTTTGTTGTGTTTCTTGGTTTTAGTTCTCTTGGTATTCTTGTATAATACTTGTGATGCTAGGTATTCCATGTTCTTTTGATTCTTTCGTGTGTCACATGTTTTAACATAGTTTTTACATAAAATCATTAGAATTGTAAAAGAAAAATGTGTATTTATTCTTGTTAAATTCTTGTGATTGAACTGAAATAATCTTGTTATTCTTGTTATGAACCTAGACAATCGATTATGATGTTGTAATGAAAATACAAGATTAGAAACCTAGGACATGTTTTATGAGAGGATTGGTAAGATTAGGTTTATATGTCTTTATGTTTTGTTCATTAATTTTGGTTATACTGATCGGGATAACTTGGTGATAAAAAACGAGTTTTGACATGATCTTGATCCTAAGTTTAAATTAAAGAGTCTTCTGCTTCATGAAATATCCAGGCTTTGTCCATTGGAGGTCGGGAAGGTTGATTTTTAATTTTTATAAGATTAAGTGTATAATCTGAAATTTCTATCCAAAACATTCAGTAGTAGTATTTGATTTTTAATTCTCAAACCGTAAGGAGTTAGCCTCTAAAATTCGAACTGGTAAATCTTACATGATATTAGCTACATCCATGATCTTTCAAAATTTCTCTGAGTTGTTAGAAGGGTTTTTAGTGCAACTTTAGAAAGTACCAGCATGTCATTTTTGGATCTCATTTTAGTAATGATGGTTATAAGGGTTATTTATACATGGAAATAAATTTCACAAAAAATTCTATGGATACTAGAATGTGGGATCCTCTGTTATTTTGGTAGAATTTTAGGAGGTCATTTATGAGTTATAAATTGGAACCACTCTTAAAAGTTCACAGATTTGAAATTAAGAAACTAATTAGGTTTCATTAAGTGCTATAAGTAGTAAGATTTAGCATTGAACATATAAAATAAGATATATAATGATATGTAATCATGAGTTCTTGTAGATTCGGTGAAGAGGGAGTGATCTCTTGTCTTTGTGTTCTTTCTCTCCGTTGCGTGTTTGTTACACGACTTAGTATTTTTATTTAATAAAGTCTTCCGCTTGCGTTTATATGTTCTGATATGGACACTTAATGTGACTCTTTGGCGCCCCCGACCCCCCCCCCCCCCCCCCCCCCCCCCATGGTCTCTTTATCAGATGCGAGTTGTGTCAATTATGGTATCAGAGCCAGGTTATCCATGTAGAACCTAGTTTATGCCTTGACGGGATTGGGTAGACATTAGGTTTCCTTTTTATATGATCGCTTCCTTTCGTATTTTGATCTTAACTCTAAATTGTCTTTGGTTTTCATTTGTTGATTATTAAGATGGTCGGCACACGTGGATCTACCCTCGAATTTTAGGGTCCTACTTTTGAGGTGGCGGTGCAACGAGCAGTTGATGCATTGCTACCTGGTCTCACTACTCGGCTCACCATTGAGATCCGTCAGAATAGCGCTGGGGGAAGTGGTGACCAACCTCCCACCATCCATACCTGGTTGGAAAGTTTTGAGAAACAGAAGCCTCGATCTTTTAGGTCTGCAACCACTCCGGTTGATGCTGCAAACTGGATTGCTCACATTGAGAATGTATTTGAGGTTTTGGGATTTGCTAATGAATTCAAGGCAAGGTTGGCAAGTTACAAGTTGGAAGGAGATGCTCTCAATTGGTGGAAGGCTTTTAAACAAGCCAAAGGAGGTGAGACGTATGTGGCTACCTTGCATGGAAGGATTTTCGTGACATCTTCTTTTTACAGTACTTTCCTAGGTCTGAGCAACAAAAGTATGAGAGGGAGTACCATACGATTCGTCAGAGAGATAGTGAGACCAGTGGTGAGCTGATAAGAGGTTTCTCAGGTTGCAGGTTTCTGGGTAAGAAGGCAGTCATACGGTGGAACAGGCCAAATTATTTCAAGTGTGGCACTTTGTGATTGATTCTAGATGAGATAGTGGAAACGGAATTTTACTGATGTGGATCAAGTGGCCAATGCTGCTAGGAACATGGAGATTCTATGTGAGAGGTCAAGTCAGAATAACAAGAGAAACCGTGATGGGGAACGTATTCGACCGACAACTCAGGATAGCAATCAGATGGGTTATGATCAGAAGGGTTATGACGGTCGCAGTTATGACAGGCAGGGTGGCAACAGTAATCAAAAGTCATGGCAGAACCGAGGTCAGCAGTACAACCGTTCTTCTGGGTCTTCAGGTCAGAAAAGATACCCGGACTATGCCTCATCTCCTCCATATGACATATGTGGGAAACTTTATCCGGGCAAGGCATGTCATAGGGTTACTGGAGCTTGTTTCATTTGTGGTTCGAATGTGCATATTGGAAGGGATTGCCTAGAATGGTGGGAAACGGTAGTAGGGGATAATGGGGATAAAACGACAATAAACTGCTGTATAGGGGTGAGTATTTTCTTTTGACAAGGGTCAGGACACTAACTCGTCAGGTACCGTTTCGGGAACTCTTTTCTTGAATGGCCGTGCTGTTTTGTCTTATTTGATACGGGTGCAACACATTCTGTGGTTTCTGTTTCATTTGCTAAACACATTAGCATCTCCCCTACACTACTTAATTATACTTTATCGATATCTACGCCTATGAAAAGTCTGGTGATCATTGAACACGAATATTAGAACTGTCCGCTTCGATTTGATGATAGATCGTTCTAATAATCTGTTTTCCTCTGGTTGAATGATTTTGATCTAAAAATTTTATCATGGTTGGTTGACGGATCATCGCGCCACTATGTTTGTCATACAATGTGTCACTTGGTGATCTGGATACCCTGAATTCATTACCTATTTCATTTCGATGACAAAATTTCTCCTCCTTTTAGAGGGGAAGAGTTTGTAAACCAAAAATTTGGTTTAATTTTTATTTAACCATGTTGAATATACCTTTAGTTTGATATAATAGGTTTTTACATTTAAACTTAGGGTATATTATTTGTTTATTATAAATAACATAACATAAGGTGTTTTAATATTATTATATATATATATATATATATAATATATATATATATTCTATTTAGTAATACTTTCTTTTTTATGGATATATGGGCAGCCCTCCCTTTTTATTATTTTGTATGATATCTTTATTTTTTTCAAAACCTATTTTAAGTATTAGTGTAAATGGATTAGAGCAAATATGTGTGATCTCCTAAAAGAATTAAGATATATTTTGTCCACTCTCACTCTCCCATATATAAGCGGCTTTTATCTATCTTTTCTCTTTTTATTCTCTCTCAAAAATTTTTACTCCATAAATTATGTTATCCATTGATTTTGCAAAGAAGAAGAAGGTGGTGTTGGTAAATTGGTCGATTCGGTAGTGTTTTTTTTCAAGCCTTGGTGTTTTTGGTGTGATTCTTGGTTTTAGTTCTTTGGTATTCTTGTTCTTATGATCCTCTCCATTCTTGATTCTCTAAGGTATTCCATGTTCTTTTGATTCATTCCTCGTGTCACCATGATTCATACATAAGTTTTTACATAAAATCATAGAATTGTAAAAGGAAAACATGTGTAATAATCTTGTAAAATTCTTTATGATTGAACCTGAAATAATCTTGTTAAAATCATGTTATGAAACTCTAGATAATCATTAATGATGTTTTAATGAAAACCTACAAGATTAGAAACCCTAAGACATGTTTTTATAAAGAGGATTGGTAAGAATTATGGTTTATATGTCTTTATGTTTCTGTCCATAATTTTGGGTCATATTGATCGGGGCATAACTTGGTGATAAAAACGAGTTTTGACATGATTCTTGAGCCTAAGTTAATGCTAAGAGTCTATTAACTTTCTGGAAAATCCAGGCTCATGTCCATTGGAGGTCGGGAAGGTCGATTTTTAATTTTTATAAGATTAAGTGTCGAATTAGGAATTTCTATCTGAAAAATTTAGTAGTAGTATTTGATTTTTAGTTCCTAAACCGTAAGCAGTTAGTCTCTAAAATTCGAACTAGTAAATCTTCATGATATTAGCTACATCCATGATTTTTTTCAGAATTTTCGGAGTTTTCTAAGTAGGGTTTTTACACGTGAACCTTTCGAAAGTACCAACAGGTCATTTTCTGGATCAGTTTTAGTAACGATGGTTAAAGAGGGTACTTTATTACATGGAAATAAACATCAACCAATTAATGGGCATATAGGAACTATGTGGGAACTCTGTAATTTTGTAAATTTTAGGAGGACGTTTATTGAGTCTATAAAATTGGATAACAGCTCTTAATGGTTACAGTTTCTGTAAATAGAAAACCCTAATTAGGTTTCATTAAGTGCTATAAGTAGTAAGATTTAGCAATGAACATATAAAATAAGATATATAATGATATGTAATCATGGATTCTTGTAGATTCGGTGAAGAGGGAGTGGATCTTTGTCTTTTGTGTTTTTCTCTAGTTGGTGTTTGTTAAGGTACATTTATTCCGTCTTTAGTCAAGGATCATCTCCTAGACTTGATTCTCATTTGTTTTTAGCTACTTTGATTCGTTTTATATTTTTGCTGATTTGCTTTCGTATTATGACTCATTGATATTCGTTGATATTATGTTTGATTTGATATTCGCATTCATGATTCCTTTGATCTTTGTTTGAATATGATATTAGATCAATTATCTTGATTGAATTATTGGTAACTTGTTTAGTTTGCTTAAATCTTTGCCCGAGCTATTTGAACTAATCATGGAGGTACCATGACCATGTCATTAGAATTGCACCATGGATGACACTATCTGTAGCGTGTTGATTGGTCACGCGTTCCCCTTTTGAATGATGGCATTTTATATTATTAGTTCTTACATTTGTAGGTATACTGTCTTCTTTAACTTGTGTATATGGATATGGCTTTGTTTTGCCAGGAGCGTATGGATGCATCCTAGGTACTTTGTTCCATTCAGTTCAGGTGAATGGTTGTGTGTGTGCTATACACCCCAGATCCAAATTTGTGTGCATCTGGAGTTGCAAAGCCTGTGTACAATTATTATGTTGTTTTATGTTTTCATTTGTTATAGAGGTCTATTCATGTATCATGTTTAGACATTTATTCTCGAGTCGTGGGGGGTGCCAATTCCTTGTTGTTCTTGATTCTTTATTCATTTGTTAGTATTTCGTGATGATATTTGTTTAGCAGGTTCCGTGATTCGGTTCCAATTATTCTTTTGTCTTATTACTTTTTTATTATTATATCTGTTCTATGTGCGGGTTGCTCTGCCACATTTTCTTTTTCCTGCCGGCAGGTAATAAGCGAAAGCTGCGTGATTTGAGTGTTGACGAGTAGAAGCTTTTAGAGGGACCGAACTTGAAAGATTTCCTTTGTTTGGATTTATGTTTAAGACTTATTTCGTTTGAAGATCTTTTTTCATTTAGACTTTGTTGAAATTTAATACTTTTGGAAGTCATTTTGTTACATGACTTAGTATTTTTATTTAATAAAGTCTTCCGCTTGCGTTTATATGTTCTGATATGACACCATAATGTGACTCCTGGTCTCTTTATCGGAGCGAGATGTTACACTCCACTTACCTTTGGATGGTTAAGATTGAGAGGTAGGTGAAACGGTTGTGGGCCCACGCGTCCCATCATTCAGCCGTTTTCGCCGTTTCTTGATAAATGGGTCCTATTATTACGCTGCGGGGCTCAACATACGGTTTAGGAGATTAAGCGTTTCCAGGAAGGTTCAAGGTATTTGTAGTCTAGCAACCGTGACCGTTGTCCTGACCATGGCTACGTCTACTCGACTGGGGGGACATGATGACATATAGTATGGACCGGCCCGGCCTAATCATACTATCATGGGCTCGGTAGCTAACGATGGGCCTTCGACCCATACATCACTGTCACGACCACTTAGACCTATGGGTCGCGGCTGTCAATACGTGGTTCGTGGCTGCGGTATCTTCATGAGCTATCTTTAGGAAAGGATAACCTAATTAAATAAGAGATATACTCTACTTATTTGATAGGTTAGGATATTTCTGAATCCCTTATATATCGGACGTATCTTGGGCCAAAAGTTATGGAAACCCTAAGGGTTATTTAGCCTATAAAAGGAACGCAATTGTCATAAATACATGTATCTTGCAAAAACCCTAATTACATTCAATTACTCCCAAAAACTATATACTTACTCTCACGTCGGAGTCCAATCATGGGATTCACTCCCACAATAAGATTAACGGTGTTTCATTCCTTATGTAGGGTCCTTCAAACAAGTTCACTTGATACAAGAACAAGGTGTTGCATACCTGAACAGTTACCTATCCGGACTAAACAAGACCCAACCTAACTTCTGTATTAACAGCAAGCTCCTCCGATTCGACTTTAAGGGGTCATTGTTTTATCGGTATGTAAATAATTTGGTTGTTTTGCTACAACTTATATATTGTCTTATCAGCTTATATGACACATATTTGATATAAAATCCGACGTACGTTATATGCCATTATTCATTTCTTGAACTATGAAACGATGTTAAACGATAATATAAATAAACAAAA
>BQNB010051875.1:0-15864 GCA_026074375.1 Tanacetum coccineum
ATAAAGGACTAAACTTGTAAAAGTTTATAAACCAAGGGTATATATTGCCATTTTTGCAAACTTATAAAATATAATATTTTTATATGAATTATAAAAATATATATTAATATTATAAAACTCAATTTTATTAAAACCCGACACATTTGTTGTTATTAATCAACGATCGACGCATTATAAATCAATTACGTCATATATTTAACGTAATTTATCATCGACTAGCTTTTGAAGAAACTTAAAATCTTTAACGTATCACGTTACTAGGGAGTTTCATATAAGGAGTTCCATTTGAGTATTTGTTTTGACAAGTTTGTTGGGCTTACGATTTTAAGTGCCCTAACTCCTCAAACAATACTACATGACCTCTGGATTATGATAGCACGAACAGTGATACAATATTCCCATAAAATAATAAATCAAAGATATAAGTTAAACTTTATGAAGTTTTGAAACATAAACCATCACACTAAGACTTGACATATCACACCAGGTTGCGTGACGAAGCCGTTACTTTCACTTGATATACTTTTTCCATCAATCAGATTTCCCTGTTAAGGTGAGTTCATAGCCTCACATTTCAATCTTTTAAATATTTCATAAACCCGCGAGGGAGATATATGCTATAAACCATGAATACAAGTGTTTTCTAAACATATGCTATCCTGATATATTATTGCATCTGTTGTCTAAGTCCCTTTATTCCAAAAATCCCCACCATCATGGACCATTAATCACTTGATCCGAACGTACTGGTTGAGTGAACGCGAATATTGTGAATAGGCCTATTGGGACTGACGATTCCCGTTTGTGTTAGCCGGATAGGTAACCAAACGCACTATATTTGAAACTCATAGGTATATGGCAATTACCTACACGGGGCCATTATCATTATATATATCATTATTGATATATACACAAGTTAGTTTGATTGCCATGAGCTTAGACGCAATAATATTGTTTTCCATAATGATTGCACTCATTGCAATTATTACACTTATGGGTGTATAACAACGTAACCCACTATTGAACTTGTATTCAAACTGTTTATTATAAACCTATGAATTTCACTCAACCTTTGTGTTGACTTTTTAGCATGTTTATCTCAAGTAACTGAGCATCACACGACACGGAGTGGCATGGACTTGAAGATGGCTAAACTGTTATCATTCAAACTTTATATTTTTAGATGTTGGGACCTCTTTTTTGTAAAAACTCTGATGAATAAATGAATGATAACAAAATTTTCCAAAAACGTCTCTTTACGAGTCGTTTTCTATGATTATGACTGTTGTACTATGAAATAATACCCCAGATTAGCTTCCGCTGCTATATGTCAAAAATAGGGGTGTTATATTAGGGTTTTCAGTGGGTTTTCTTTATAATTATCTTTCAATAAAACTATCCAGCAATTATCTTAAATTAACATATACGAAATTCTAGAAATAGTATATTAAAAGTAAATATTGCTTGCATGAGCTTATATATTTTAATTTGGTAGATATGATCACAACTTCTGGCTTGGTCCATTGGTTGAGGTGTTTGTTTGTAAATTAGCAAACCCAAGTTCGAATCTTGCAACGGACATAATTTGTTATTTTTTAAGAAACTGAATTTTAAGGCTCATAATTTGCAAGTTTGAATATTAAAACATTGATGACATGGATTGAAGGATGATTGGGCATTATGACATGGCAGTGGGACGACAAGTGGAATAATAAGTGTCATTCCTCCTTTTATATATAATGTAGACACACACATATATATATATATAGGGTGAGTTTCTTTTCAGAACCAAATAAAAGTACAGAACTGCGAGAACCATCTTTGTACACAAAATAATACATATGGTGCATCATATTAATGCATAATGGCATTTATGTAAATAAATAAACAACTTTTTGCAGAAAATAAAATAAGAGGGGCAAAATAGGTATCTAACATTTGATATCACCTAGATGGACTCTCTCTCAACCGCATTGAGCATATAGAAGACAAAATAGAAGGTCTCAAAAATGGTCGGGTAATCATACAACAAGATTTTGACAATCTGGAAGCTGAACTACCGAGGTCTCATACTCAATTGCTAAAACTTCAACAGAAAGCAAATGAGAATATAACAACAAGATTGCTCTGGCTCGCTTACGATTAATAATCTAACAAACTATCGAAAGATATCCAGGTTCGTCACCAAGCAGATAAGGAAAGTCTTCTGAATGCAATCTATGAACACAAGAACAGCCAGAAGGACCAATTGGGACTACTAGATTAAACACTAGTTATAGCTTTTGTTAGAACCTAGCCACGAGATGTGTGGTATAAATAACAACATTTGTCAAATTTTGACTTTGTATGTACAAGGGCCAAGTTGTTCATGATATAATTACATGGTGATCCGATTTATATTCATCCTGTGTTCCTATTTACATCTTTTTTTTCATCATTATGAATCTTACATGCCCCTAGAAAATAAACTTTAGTATATGCTTTTTAGAATCCATATAATTAAGTATCTACGATTTCAAAATCACTCTTGTTTAAAAAATGCTTAAGTTAAAAATAAGCATTGCATTTTTAGAATTGTGTCTTATCCATTCTTATTACGTGTTGTCTTATGTTGATAGAATTTCTCCCAAAAGGACATCAACATCTGAAGCACCAGAACAATTACTCAAAATGCCATCGGGAAAACTAGTGCTGACAGTGTTAACGTAGATTGGAAGCACAAGCCGCAACAATGGCAAATGCTGACAATACCAATAAGAACACCAGAGAAAGAGAAGCTCCTGTAGCAAGAAAGTGTAGCTACAAAGAGTTCATGAGCTGCCAACCTATCAACATCAAAGGTTTAGAAGGAGCTGTTAGACTTATCCGCTAGTTTAAGCGAACTGAATCAGTGTTTTCCCGTAGCAACTGTACCAAAGACTACAAGGTGAAGTTTGCTACTGGTACTTTAACTGAAGAAGCTCTTGTTAGGAATTATTGTAAACAGACTTAAGTCTGGTAGTTATAGAGTTAAGTCTGGTAGACATAGTTAAGTCTGCCAGCACTAAGTTAAGTCTGGCAGAACAATAGTTAGTTCTGTCCTTGTCTAGTTAAGTCTGTTTATGTAACATAATAGTTAAAATAGTTATCTTAGAGATATCTTAGGAAAGGATATGCATTATCCTTTCACACGTTTTGTAAAGCCTTTTAGGGTTTCTTTGGTGTATAAAAGGAACCCTACGGCATAGTGTTTGGACATCCAAACCTAATAGAAATCAATAGAAATATACGAAGTTAGTTTTACAATTATTCTTCTTAGTACTTGTGTTAAGATTCCGCATTAACACATAATATTCATAGTCTTTGTCTCTTTTATAGTTGATTTGGATTTATTCAAGTTAGCTATTGGCTCACAAAAGGCTAATCAGATCCAAGACTTTGGACCTACAAGTGGTATCAGAGCCTTTAGAGAGACTCTGAATAAGAAGAATCACAAGATCACAAACAATCACTTTTAGATCTAGAAAAATGTCTCAACCTGCTAATGATGATTACTCTCAACATCTTAGTGATGATGAAGCATCATACCATGAAGATGCATCAGACAGTGGTACTGCAACCAATAAACCAAAACAACAACAACAACAAATCACTCCTATAACAACCACTATTTTAAATATCAAACTCCCAATTCTAAAGAAGGAGGAGTATGATATATGGGCTATGGAGATGGAGCATTACCTTGAATATATTGATAATGATGTTTGGAAGGTAATTCAGAATGGAAATTCAAAGAAGAGAATCTCAACTGGAAAAGATGGTGTTGTTAGAATACTTCCACCAGTATCTGCTGCAGAAATTCATGTTGTTGAAAAGGAGAGGAAGGCTAGAACCATCTTACTTATGGCAATTCCCAAGGAACATCTGAGAAGATTTCATGGAATGGACGATGCTAAAGAGATTTGGGAAGCCATCAGGACTAGGTTTGGAGGTAATGCAAATTCAAAGAAGATGCAGAAAGCTGTTCTAAAACAACAGTTTGAAGCATTTTCTATATCCAGTTCAGAAGGGTTGGAAAAAGGATATGACAGGTTCCAACAACTACTCTCACAGTTGGAAGCCCATGGTGCTGAAGTATCAACTGAGGATGCAAATCATAAGTTTCTCAGATCTTTGCCCCTAGCTTGGTCAAATCTGGCAATGACAATGAGAACCAAACCAGATGTTGACACTTTGTCCATTGATGACTTGTATAATAACCTCAGGGTTTTTGAGCAAGAACTCACAAGTACCTCGAAATCATCTGCAAGTGCTCAAAACGTTGCTTTTGTTTCACACAGCAAGAGCAGCACTAACAAGGTTAAGTCTGGTCATACTGGTGCCTACAGTACTTATACTTCTACTTCATCAAACAATATTCAAGAAAGAGAAGTTCCTGCTGGTTTTGCTGATGAAGTTATTTATTCACTCTTTGCCAAATAATCTGAAGATTTGGACTTGCTTCATGAAGACCTAGAACAGATTGATGATGTGGACATTAAAGAGATGGACATAAACTGGCAGATAGCAATGATTGCTATTCAAATGAAGAAGTTCTATAAGAAAACAGGAAGAAGAGTTCGTGTTGATGGAAAAGCACCTATTGTTTTTGACAAAAAGAAGCTTGAATGCTTCAATTGTCACAACACTGGTCACTTTGCTAGGGAATGTACAGCAAAGGGGACACGTGATGAAAAGAAGAAGAGAGACTCTTTTTATCAACACCAAGAAGCTGGAAAGCAAGAGAAGAATCAGATAGGCTTGTTGACAATGTATGATGGTATTGTCAATTGGGGAGAACATACTGAAGATGAAGAGACAAATCATGCACTCGTGGCAATCAGCTCAAATACTGAGGTATCATTATGTTCTAAAACTTGCATTGATTCATATAATAAGCTTAAAACACTGTATGATGAACAAATGAATCAGTTAGGTGAACAAGAAGCAAAAAATACTTGCCTATACTCTAGCTGTTAAGAAATTAGAAGCTCAAATTGTTACTTTTCAAAAGCAGCAATTATCTCTAAATTAACAGCTTACATTTCAAGCAAATGAAATATATGCAAATGATGAAAAGCTTAAAAGATATATGAGAATAGGAATGAAAGCTGTAAAAGAAAAGGAACAATTGAAGAAAACGGTAGATACATGGAAGGATTCTTCTAAAAACCTTTGGAAATTAATTAATTCTGGTATGAGTTCCACTAGTAAAGTTGGCTTATGGTATGAAATAAAATCAAACAATGAGGTTTTAAAGCTTATGGAGGAAGAATGAATCGATCTGTGTTACAATGTACAGAAGAAGACAATATTAACAACCTTTGTTCAGTAGATTTACAAAAGGCTAATAGTTTCAATGGAGTTCAAACATCTATTAACTGGATACTATACTCTGAACACAGAGGAAATTTTGATGATTTCTTTGTATGTTTATGGTAAAAATGGACCTCAAAAGCCTGAAATTAGTGACTCAGATGACAACTCTACTGAGCATTCTACCTGTCAATCAAATGACAGTAAAGGATCTTGTGGAAATACCTCGGACACTCTTTTGATCTGAATCAGTAAGTATAGGGTCCAAATGAGATGTCTACGTCAGTCTGTAATAACTAATGAAAAAGTTGTGTCAGAATTACAAGAAGTTGAACCTAGTTGTGCAAGACACGTAAAAACTCCTAGGCAACAAATGAAAAATCAAGGGACATCTGAAGTTAAAGGAAAGAATTGGAATAAAATGATGGAAAGAGAACTAGGAGAAGGTTACTCTTTCATCAAGAAAAAGTGTTTTATTTGTGGCAGCCTAAGTCATTTGATCAAAGATTGTGACTATTATGAAAAGAAAATGGCAAGAGAGGCCGAGTTTAAGAAACAAATGGTTTTTAATACTGGTAACAGGGTGGCAAAACTAGTATGGACTAATGCAAACAGGGTTAATAATGTAACACCCCCAAATTGGGTCGCAGCGGAATAAGGGTCCGGGGCGTGTTACTTCAAGATCAATAGCACAAGATATATAAGAACGACACAAAAAGTCGTTTAAAATGATACATTGGATTTAATTGAAAGACTTAATACAAAAGCATATAGCTTTACTTGTTCATTGTTGAATATTACAAAAGTTGACAATACATTTCCCAAAATATGATGCACCTAAATCTTTAAGCGTGCAATCCAAAATGTAACCCAATGCATCCCTGGCATCCCATGCCTATTGATCTCCTGAAAACATTGCTTAAAAACGTCAACAAAATTGTTGGTGAATTCATAGGTTTGATAAAATCATAATGTGCAGGACCGCAAGACTTTTTAGTGATAATGCAACACATGCAGATCTCACAAAACTAGATTACATTTACACTAAGCTCATGACACTGAAGCTCGACGATCTTTCTTGCAATTAAACTATATATTGCAATTTCTGCCCGATTAGATGTTCAACCCGAAAACATCCTAAATTCGACATGCTATAACGTTCGTTCCCGGTGATAGCTAGTCACCCGAACGGGGAGGTCGTTTCCCAAATAGATCTATTAAATAACATTCGCGCTCACATAATGTAATTCCCAACTACATCTATGCAATTGACAGTTCATGATAAAGGGGCTCAACTTGGGTTATCGCTACTTAGGCAACATGTAATCAATACTTGCGTCCAATTTATAAAACAAAGCATGTTTCCACCCCATAATTATAAATCATTGAAATCGTAAAAATGTGGGGCTATGAACTCACCTTGAGTTCAGATAATCCAAATATCGCAGATAAAGCGTCACGTAAAAGATCGAATGCAACCTAAATTATCATAGGTCGTATAAGTACCGAGTACTTGAATATAATCTTATAGTTGTTACATCGTACTATCGTTCGGGCTATCATAATTTAAGAGGTCATGACATGACGTTCGAGGAGTTAGGACACTTTAAATCGTAAATCCAACAACTCGTCGAAACGCCATCCGAAGAGGCCTCATTATGAAACTCCCTAGTAATATAGTACTTTGATAACCACATATAATTCTACATAGCTCAATCACCAACTAATGGTTTTGGTAAAATTGCGTTTAATAAGTTAAAACGTTTATAATTACCGTTTTAGTAAAACTGGCGTAACTTTTGCGTTTTAAGCCCGATTCTCGCGTTTCTTATGCCCATCTTTTCGTATTAGGACGAGTTATCATAATTTGACATTTTCGATATTTTGACGAGGCACCATCCGTAATTGTAGAGAAAGTTCTATAACTTTATGAGGTTTACAAAAATATAACTTTCTGTCATGAATAGTGGTTTTTACTGTTTATAAGTTTATAAAATTATTTTTTTTTTTATAAACTTATAATTATCCGAAAACCCGCCGAATTCATAAACTTATTCCGTTATAAATCAAAAAATTGCGATTCTTTATCATTTTGAATCCTAAAAATTTGTTTAATTGATAAAATATCAAACTGATTGCCTTTTTGATATAAATTTTATAAACGTTATTTTATATACTCCGAATTTAATTAGCGTATCAACTCGTTATTAACGTAACTTTATCGATCATTATCCTTAGACAAGTTTCTTACCTTTTCGGAATCGTCGCGAAATGTATTATCTTATAAAAACATAAAATAAGTATGTCTTATACACGAATTTGGACAGAATGTTGGCATGCAGAATGTTTGAATATCTTTCATGAGTCCAAAATCATGCCTTGTTTCCTTATTTGCACTTTATAACTTTTACCACTAGTCTTACGTTTCATATATGTCATATATATTACATATAATAAAAGTCCATTTGTCCATCCAAGTCCTCATATGTCCAAATTTTATAAGTCCATCAATATACTTACAAACCATAACTTTAATATTTACTATAAATTTCTAGTTTTTATATGTAGTTATTTTACATAAAAACCATGTGTGTACAAGTCTTCTCATCTTTTATACTCTTATATTAATAACCATACAACATTAACATAAGTCCATAATTAACCTTAACTTGTCATAAGTATTTCTTTAACTTGAAACATGTTAATAAACCATTAAAAGCCCTAATTAACCCATGATCATGTTTACAACAAAACAACATGATACAATATTTTATCATCATTTTTAACATGATATATGTAATAACACAACATGTATAAAAGTCTACAAGATGATTCAAAAGTATTCCTAATGAGATTTCACTAAATAGGCCATATCATATCATAAAAACTCATAAACTAAGAACATAAAGGTTTAAGGTAGACTATGATAAGGATGAATGAAAAATCAAATAACTGAAACCCGGTTTAGCCTTAAAACCAAAGCTTGCACTTAAGAAAACCCTAGTTTCTTAAGAAAACCCTAATCTTGCTTTTCTTGATTAATACTTGAAAAAGGTTAGCCAATGCTTGGATCACTTAGAATACTTATAATGGATGTGTATTAAAGTGGTGTATGGGTTGTATAAAAATTTGCTATGGGGTTTGGTAGAGCTATGTGTTAATGCGTAGCATATAGAGAGGAAAAAAAAGGGAGTATTGTTTTGATTTTTGCTAAGTGTTAATGTATGTAAGTTACTTCTCCTTATGTATACATGTAAGTATGGAACAAAGCATGGTCTAGGAGTTAAAGTATGGTTCAAGTAATGGTCAAAGTCTTAGGTATGGCCATGGTATGGTACTAGTCAAGTATGGTACAAAGCATGGTATACATTTAAAGAAGTATGGTGTCACTTTGACCAAAATAAGAGAGTTTTTCATTTTTCAAGTATATCTTGTATAGTGTTTAATATTTTCGGCAAATAACCATATAACATGCTAATTTTATGTAATTTAATTATTGGGTATAAAAGTGGTATTTGTTGAAGCGTAGGAAGTTTTGTGGTTCCGGGAGGTGCCTAAAACGCAATTTATCGCGAAAACGTATACACTTTACTATCCGATAAAATTAAAATGAACAAAGTTTTTAATAATTTTTATCCTCAAAATAATTAATACACCTTCTTGTCTTGATGTACACATTTAATTGTTTGAATTGCCCGTATTACGATTACTACGCTAATTTTTATGGCTGTACGCGATTTAACTTCACGTTTACAATTCAATGCAAACACGTACAATACTAAAATAAAAGTACATTTTATTGACATCGTCAAAGACCTTGAAAATCAACAGGTCAGTTATAAAACTGTCCGTCCCAACAAGTAAATCGGTACAATGAGATCTCAACAGCGACGCGCGTCAAAATATTTGAAGTTATCTTCCATAAGTAGTCTTTAGCCACGATACTTTGAAGGATTAGGCTGCTCCTTCATCCACGCATGAACTAGAGAAGAAGAATAAAACAATCATCTTCTAACACTACTTTTATAAACCTCCCTGTGTAACGACAAAACTGTAACTAGATTATCTATAAAATTACTGAGAACTTGTGTTAAAAACTCTATCACGAGCGGCATTTGAAAGTTAATGTTGCTAAGGCATACTACAACTTGATTTGTTAAACTTGTGATCTGTACGACTACCGTGTACTATAGATATTACTAATTGTAACGATTAATGTGATGAGAGGAGGTATGTATCAATAAATTCTTCGATCTAAGGGTTTCAATTTACGCATTTAAGTAATTTCATATCAATCATAGTACCTCCTAATCACAAACCTAACTAAATTTTGTCATTCAATCATTAAACCCGAATCACAATGTTCGACCCTAAAGTTGCTTGATACTCATAACATGGTCACATTTTTCGGATAATGACCTGTTTAAAAGTGGAAAGCGGTTTTGAAGGCAATTGCGTGTGGATATCTAATTTAATGCAGTACTCTATAAGAGAAATGCGATAACAAATAATGCCACTATAATACTTTCTGTCGTAATTCAACAATTTAGGCACTATCGAACGCAAAAACATATCAATGAGGAAGTATAACAGTTACATAGCCCTAGTGCGTATGGGAATAAGGTGATCATCACTAGAAGAAATCTGTGAGCATGATACACTTCACAATAATAGAAGATGCTGAAGGTGTTGAATGTCTGTCAAATGCCACAAACCAAATAGTTAACTCTTCCCACATTATATTTTGAATAGTTTCTGGTGAAGAACTCAGATAAGAGTGGTAAATTTCTGATTGTATCCAAGGTTGCGTAAGTTTATCATTTTTTCTATTGATCAACAAATTGCGATGAGAATGTCAACTCACTAACAGGATTTTAAATCATTACCTTCTCATACATAAGAATGATTTTTTGCTAACATAAAAGAGGCAAGGAAAAGACTTTATCTGTGAGAGCTAACACATTTAGTGTCGCTACAATAATGGTACAAGCTCAACAAGAATAGAGTAAAGGTTTATAAATTCCTACTGATCCCCATCACATACCCATCATTATTCAACCATCAACATCACAGCCTCAAAAGAAACAAAAGCCTAGGAGGTCAAAGAGAAAGGACACTGAGATTCCCCAGTCTAGTGGTCCTACATAAAATGTTGCAGATGAGGAGCTATCACATAGAGGAATGGAAAGATAGTATGGTGTTTACTAGCACACACAATATTTTTCTGGCTGAAATCAGACTCCAGGATAGAGGTAACATCAATAAGACCCAATCCCAAGGGCAAACAACCTAATGAACCAAGCTCATTAGGAATAGTTCAAGTGGGGTCCCAACGCCAAGACACCATGGTGGGACACCAATTGCAAAACTAGGTATATGAGCAGAAATTACTTGTCTAAAACATTTCCAACATGATCCCACTACTATTCGCAAGAGAGTAAACACACATCAAAGTTGAGGTGAGGAAAGACCTACAAACTTGAGGACAATTGGGATGGCGAATTTATGCTACCTAAATTGAGCAAACACAAGATGAAATTCTTTAAACCTAGATAATCACAAAGAACTGTTCAAGCTCCGGAATACAAGTGTTGAAACGTGCGATGTCCAGAGGTAAGAGAAGAAAGGAGGTCTAAGAACTCATGAAAGCTCAAGAAGATAATAAAAGCGTTAGGAGTAGATCTACAAATTGGGTTTCCTCTGATGTAAGCTGAGTATTGGGGTGATCAGGAGGAATGCATCCTAATTAGGGAGGAAGAAAATTTAATGATATTGATGCGCGATGCATTAGGAACCTTACCTTAGATAGTAAACAATCATTTTATATACAGATACAATATGTTTGGAGTACACATGACTTAGATTCGTGATAAAGAAGCGGTTGTTGGAAAGTGAGAAATTGAGCAAAGAAGAATAGATGAATAGAAAGCGTTTAATGATTTAGTCATCAAAGAAGTAGTTAGTAGTTGCTAGAAAAGAAACCGTTAAATGCTGCTACAATAACTCAGGATGAATAACTTTGGCTCTCAACACTGGCAGAATAAAAAGTAGTAAATACCTAAGTTACTACTACTACAGGAACAGCAACAAACTAAAGGAATTCTTCTTCAAGAGCTAAGTCGAATTAATAATTATGGTTATTGAATAAAGGGATCGATATACTATATACTTACTACTGCATGAATTCAAGTTACGCAGGCTAGTTATACAAGATTACTACTAATTATTGGTTTATAGTTTCTACTGCTGGTGAAGATATGCGACAGAGTATACTCAAAGTCCATTACTATAAACTTGCTGAAGGATTATGTATAAAGTTACTACTGCTAGTATTAGTTACTACTTCTAGAAGAGTTTCTATTGTCAGTTATAAGTTAGTATTGTTAGTTATATGTTAGTACTGCTAATGTGATAAGAATGACATATTTTAGGAAAATATATATATGTATAGAAAACACGTTGTAAGCCTATTAGGGTTCCTTGGTGTATAAAAGGAGACCCTAGGTCATGTAGGTTAGTATCTCAATATATCATCTTCATATATCATCTAGAAATTGTTTTGTTATAGCTTTAAGGTTTTGTATAACCCTAACACTATTAAGAGTGTTCAGATTAATATATTGAGGCTTAAAGTTTGGTATTATATAATCTTGTTTATTACTATTTCATTGCTTATTCTTCTTAGTGTCATAGACTAGATTCCACATAGTCTTTGATATATTCAATCAAAGTTTCTATCATAGTTATCTTGGATTTATTCAATATTCAAAGCAAACGCGTACAATACAAAAGATACATTATGGATTTATCGGCGTCGTTAATGACTTGAAAACACAGGGTGTTATAGCTATAGCGGCGTACTATGACTATGAGATTTGGCAAATGGACGTTAAAACCGCGTTCTTGAATGGTTTCTTAGAAGAAGAAATCTATATGGAACAACCTGAAGGTTTTATTGATCCTAATCATCCAAGTAAAGTATGTAAGCTTCAAAGATCTATTTATGGACTTAAGCAAGCATCTAGGAGCTGGAATAAGAGATTTGATGAGGAAATCAAAAAGTTTGGTTTTCATCAAAATCTTGATGAGCCATGTGTATATCAAAAGGCTAGTCGGAGTAACGTTATTTTCCTAATCTTATATGTTGATGACATAATATTAATGGGAAATCATATACCAAGTCTTCAAGAAGTTAAGGACTATCTTGGTAAGTGTTTTTCTATGAAACATTTAGGAGAAGCGGCGTTTATTCTTGGAATAAAAATCTATAGAGATAGATCAAGGCGGTTGATTGGATTAAGTCAAAATGCTTATCTTGACAAAATCCTTAAGAGATATAGAATGGATAATTCAAAACGTGGTTCCATTCCAATGCAAGTTGATCTTCATTTAAATAAATCTCAATGTGCTACAACATCTGCAGAGATGAAGCGTATGCAAAATGTTCCTTATGCTTCGGCTGTAGGATCCATTATGTATGCTGTGAGGTGCACAAGACCTGATGTGGCGTTCGCGCAAAACATCACAAGCCGATTTCAACAGAATCCTGGTGAAGCTCACTGGACTGCTGTGAAAAATATTCTTAAGTATTTAAGAAATACTAAAGACACGTTTTTGGTGTATGGTGGTAATCCTGAAGCAGAACTGCAAGTTAAATGTTATTGTGATGCTGGATTCGAGACCGATAGAGATGACACGAAATCTCAAACTGGGTATGTCTTCGTTTTGAATGGGGGCGCAGTTGTATGGAAAAGCTCCAAACAAAGTACTACTGCACAACATGCCACAGAAGCTGAATATATAGCTGCTTCTGAAGCTGCAAAAGAAGCTGTTTGGATAAGGAAGTTTATTGATGAACTTGGCGTAGTTCCTTCAAATGACTATCCGATAAAGATGAATTGTGACAATTCTGCTGCAATTATCATAGCCAAAGAATCAGGAATTCAGAAAGGCGCCAGACACTTTCAAAGAAAATATCATTATGTTCGTGAGTGCATTAAAACTGGCGAAATTGATATTGTTAAAGTTCATACAGATGAAAATCTAGCTGATCCGTTTACGAAAGCCTTAGCCGGTCCTAAGCTTACTCGACATGCTAGAAGCATGGGTCTTCGTCCTGCTAGTAGTTTCATGTAATCTGTATTTTAGTATTTGGATAAAGGATATTGTTAAACAATGTTATTTTATGAATTGAAGTATTTGATATGATTCGTTTTCATTATAATTATTGGTCCTATTTTTGCATGTTTAATCCATGAATAAAATGTTATTCTAAATAGTCTATGTCGATCAATTATATGGGAATATAATTGAATTAAGACATATTTGAGTGTTTGGTTATATTCGTAGAATATTTAAAGAACGGTTCTCCATCTCACACGATATTCAATAGATTTGCATGTCGGACTTCTCCAACGCAAGTCACTCACTTTATGGATCGTCGTCATCAAGTGAAACTTGTAAATGATTTACGTTACTAAATCCTTAGACTTGAGATGCAAGTTAGTTTTATGTATGTGGATGGTACTTTTTGATATACTTCTAAAACTACCCGTAACAAGGTAGCCATAAAGACTATATTCATAAGTATTCAGAAATATATGATAAGATACTTGTAGTCAAGATAGAATTTGTTCATTCAACTGGATTGAAATAATAATGCTACTGGGCCCCTCGCTTAATTAATCAGATGTGTGTCTGGCCAGACCCAATGGTAATCTGGATTTGTCCCGATTAGATTGGTAATCTTGATTTAATTATGAAACACGAGAAACAAAATTGTTTAAATAGAATGACTATGATCCATATCTATTTTAGCATGGCATTTGAGAAACAAAGGGATTGTAAATGAATAATCATTTAAATGTATTTTGGGAAACTACACTCGAGAGTATCCGGGAGCATTGGCGTGTTGCTAGACGCTAACCAATGTTATTATATTATATTATGTTACATGTCCAAGTGGGAGCTGAAAGAATGTACACGTAAATAATATATGTCCGGAATGCGACTCGGGCCTTTGGAGACGCACACGATAGCGTTTGGATTCAATAAATATAATTAATTAATTTATATTAATTGTGTAAATAATAAGATAACGGTCGTTAATTAATTAGTTACTTAACGGAATTTATTTAACGGTCGTTAAATGTTAACATAAAGGACTTAATGTTAAATAATGAGAAAAGGGAAGTTTTGGCTTGGGTTGTGGGCTTGTGTTTGGGGCCGGTTATACCTCAACAAGAGGAGGTGGGAATTTGTTTCCTTATAACAAATTCCCTATGCCTATATAAACAAATCAAGACTCATTGTTTTGATATATCTCTTTTGGTGAAACCCTAAAAGCAAAACTTCTTTTCTCTTCCCATTCTCTATTGTTGAGTCAATCGGCTACACCCAACAAAGTGGGAAAACCGATTTGATTAATAAACTTAAAGTAAGTTGTTTTGCTTATTGTTTATAAAAGAACTAACATTCTAATTGAATCGCTAACAAACGTGTGTACGAATCTAAAGAAAGATCATACTTTGATCTTATATTGCTCTTGATTTATTAATTCAAGATTTGCTAAAAGGCAAGTTTTTCTTTTATTATTATTATGTTAATTTATATGACTATGTGAATGATCTTACGTGCTAGTCTTCCGCTGCGTACTCGTATTTATTAATAGTTAATATGATCTTAATGTCTACTAAATCCAACAGCTATATACCCTTTCGTCCCACTAAAACAAATTAAATGAGTATATAAATCCAAAATATACTCCTTTAATGAAAATTGTTTACAAATTTAACATAATAGTTTAAGAGTAAAGCTCGACATTGATTTCGGACACACAAGGTTCCTTTGAACTTCTTCTTAGGTACGTCATCCAACGACTTGAAGTGGAATATGATGCTTTTTAGAGTATATATTTTATGCTATAATTTATAAACTCTCAATTGGGGATATGTTGTAATCGATTTGATGAGAAACTAGTTTTTTACGTAATCGTTTTTAGGTTATAGACTGCAAAGTACTTTATAGGTTTGATATATTAACGACGTAATTTGTAGGTATTGAATGTCTGATTTGTTTTCTATGTGTATTATATCAGATGTTGCTTTATGGTTTCAACTTGTTTGTTTAGTATCACTATCTAATTATTGAAGTAATATAATTGGATCATGCAATGTTTTTAAACAAGCAAAAGAACCCGCGCGTTGCGGCGGGACTAATTTTTTCTCGAATAATTTTTTTTTACGTTTCGGGGGGTTTTTTTTTGGGCGATGCGTTATGGCGGGGCTAATTTTTAATATTTTCTTTTTTTGTATGATTCGGGGAAAAAAAATTTGCGTTGGGACGGGCTAATTTTTTCCCGAATATTTTCTTTTTTTGGGACGGTTCGATATCTTTTTTGGGCCAATGAATGTAAAAAAGTTGTGAACAATAAAAACTTGACGTGTTTTTTTTGTTAATTTTTTTACGGGATTTTTTGTGTAAGAAAATCGTAAATAGTTAAAAGGTGAGGGTCCGTTTTGTATTTTTTTT
>BQNB010051876.1:0-23872 GCA_026074375.1 Tanacetum coccineum
GCTCATTCGTGCAAAAATGAACATTAAACTTTTCAGAACACTTTCCGAAATCTTATTCGGGCTATCATCTCCTAAAATTCCCTTTTCTTGAACAGCAAAAGTAGTTATCCCTACATCTTCAAACTACAAACAAACATAAATCGAATAAAAAGCCACCACTAACAGACAATTCACCATGAAAATGATTTTGCCAAAAAATATTGAACTAGAATTTACCTGTTGTTTTCGTGAATCTAGACATGTATCTGTTGAGCAATAGTCAATTTGATATCTTTTCGATAATGTTTCAGCTATTTGAAGTTTTAAATTTGGAGATTTATGCTTTTTCAATGCAGCATTTGTAGTTTTAGTATCTCTCGTAGGATCTTTTTCTTGAAAATGAGATGAATTTTCAAGATTCTTCTTGAAGAAAGAAATGTGGATAGCTTCTTCGTATAGATCTTGCCTAAACTGAGTAACTTCTTCTTCTAGCCTAAAAACATCTTCTTCCAAAACAAGCGCTTCAGATAAGAGCTCCGATGTCTATTCATACCCACATTAGGAGCATTAAATTAGTAATTTGTTGGTTTCAGTTAATTTTTACTATCACAAATTGCATCGTTAATCATAACTTGCAAGTTGCAAGTGTTAGAATTTTACAAGTAATGTTGCATTATCTATTAACCATCACCAATTCAGTCGTCTAAAGGGGTGTCTTAGTCTAAAAGTTATAACCACTCATCTAGTTATTTCTTGCGGAATCACACTGTTTCGTGTAAACAGTGTCAAGTTGCTTACACAAACAAACATTTATTCTCTCAAATAAAATCTGAATGAAGTTTGGATAATGAATGCTGAACATCCCCATATTGCTTATTTGTATCATAAGCAGAGAAGCAAACATTTATTCTCTCATATAAAATCTGAATGAAGTTTGGATAATGAATACTACGTAATATTTATGTCATTTTCCCTTCCTAAACATCATCTAATGCCTCAGTAATCATTCATCTGGTATCTTTGATTCTGATTCATGATTGGGCACGCAAGAAAGAATGAAACGAGTTACTCCTAACTAAAACATCTAAGTAGCTAAGGCATTAAACTATTAGGGTTCATTTGGTAGGATGTAATGAAATATTAAATGAATGGAATAAGCGACGTAATGGAATAAATGATGTAATGTAATAATTCATTACTCTTATTAATAATGTTTGGTTGGTATGATAGGACGTAATGCAATCGATAAAAAAGACTAA
This sequence comes from Tanacetum coccineum, assembly GCA_026074375.1. Classification (NCBI taxonomy): domain Eukaryota; kingdom Viridiplantae; phylum Streptophyta; class Magnoliopsida; order Asterales; family Asteraceae; genus Tanacetum; species Tanacetum coccineum. The sequence goes on from BQNB010051876.1 coordinate 1,239, forward strand.
AATGTCCATAGTTAATAATAAGTGTATTTAATGTGGTTAGTTAATGTGTGACTTTTATGTAATTTTGATTACATTACGGACGTAATGAAAAAAAGGAGGGGCCCCTATGGAATGAAAACGGTTGTTTTTGATGTAATGAGTCATTGATTGTAATGAAACATTACATTGTATAATTGTAAACAAACAAGATTTTTCCGTTCAATCGTAATAATCGTTTCAATTCCAACTTTCATTACATCATACCAAACACTACGTTATAGTGATTGCTCAGTTCCTAATATATTAACAACTATGCCATCCAAAAGTGGCTTCACCGTAAAAACTTTCTAACATTACATGTTCTATTTCACTGTCTTAGTGTCTTGGATATTCAAGAGCATGCTCAATATGATAATAGATTGCATATTAATCTAGAATCAAGTCTAAGTATATATTAACAACAGAAAAAGCGAATAAGCTGACATGAAATTATAATAAGGGAAGCAGCGTCCTACCTCAGGAGGGAGATAAGGAGGAAGGCAAGGAAGAGTCCCTAACGGTCGGTTTAAAGCCTGTTCTAAAGCAGTACGAACACCCTCTTCATGTGCAAGCTGCTTTGTAAGCTCTTCTATCTGAAAATAGAATAGAAATAATTCCAATAATTTACATTATTTCAAAACAAACAACTAATACCACCAAACTATAAATAAAAAGTCAATGGTGAAAACAAATTACATCATGTTCCAATGCCATTTTTCTGTCTTTCTCAAGACATCCACTGTTGGTGCTAGTCTTCTGAGGCTTTGCTTGAATTTTCTTATCAACCTTTTTCTGCATCCGTTAAAATCAACATATTAAGCTCGAAAGTGGAAATTATATAACCAAAACTCTTGTAATAGTAAAACATACCTTAGAATCTTTGAGTGAAGTTTTTATTGATTGTAAGTTAGCTTTTACTTTGCTATTCATCTTCATTGATGATTACAACTATTCAACACTAATGCATATTCGGTTATTCTTCATATATCAATTCATTCTTTGTAGTGATAAAGAAACATGATATTTAGGAACATAGTTTTTGCATGACTAAATTGACTTTATATTATTCGACAAAGTTGAGGTTATGGTCTGTCATCATGTATTAACGTGCGTGCTTCTCATTATAGTGCAAGCATTACCTTCTACCCACATATTTAATATTTTAGGCATATTTATTTTTTTAGGAATACAAATAAAAACATACGTAGCTAGAGTGGATTGATATTAAAAGATGGGCCACATTGCTTTAGTGTGGGCTAAATTTGTTTGGTGGACCAAGGCTAACTATATGTCTAAGTGGGGGTGTTCATCGGTTTGGTTATCGGGTTATTTGGTTTATTCGGTTCGGTTAATTTGGTGATTTTTTTTTTGGTAAAATCGAATCAAACCGAATTCAAATGTACTTAACCAAATCGAAAACCGAATCTGAATTCAGTTCGGTTTACGGGTTAACCCGTACATCATTTATACCTTTTAAAAATTTAATTATATATTATAGATTTTTAGCAAAAAAATTACTTCAAGTTAAAAAAGTTTTTTTATAATAGGATAAAATTTTAGTTGTGCTTATATATATAATTTATATATATTTTAATTATATATATATATATATATATATATGGGGACTTTATCTTCAGCATCAAATTAAGAGAGAAATTGAAAATACATGCACACCTTCAATAATTGTATTTCTACACATATGTAACATATTTTTTTTTAAGAATTTGATGAGAAATTGAAAATACAAATTTTTTCTTTGAATATGCACACCTTAAAAGTAAAAATTTGTATTTCGAATTTTTCATCAAATTCCTGAGAACAAATATGTTTAAAAAAAAACATATTTGTTCTATTTAGAACACATGTGCAGAAATTGCTTATTGAAGCCGTGCATGTAGTTTTTGAGAGTTCATCGCCACTTAATTTGATGTGTGAAAATAAAGTCACGATATTTATTATATATAGATATATATATATATATATATATATATATATATATATATATATATGTGTGTGTGTGTGTGTGTGTGTGTGTGTGTGTGTGTGTGTGTGTGTGTGTGTGTGTGAGCGCGTTATATTGAGAACCTATTTTAGTTGCAGAACTTTACAGAACTCCTTTCAACCAATCAAAATTTATTAAATACTAATTTTTTTAATTTAATTGAAAAGGGTATATTAGTCAACCACATTTTTTACTTTTTTTTCTATTTTTTAAACAAAAAACGTTTTTAAAATCTTTTATTTTTTTGAAATTAAAAGAAGGTACGTGTTTAAAAAACCAACAGTGTATATATGTACTTCTAGATAACATAAAAAAATATTTCAAATGTGATTTTACATGTGTTTATACAATTTAATAATTTGTTTAAGGTGTTAATTACACATATGTTTCTAGTGTACATTCTTTAAACTTAAAATTATAAAACCAAGAACATAAACGTTATACATATGATGTCTGAATTTATAACAAACCAATAACAAAAATATCATATACAAAATTTTATATCAAGTAAAATAGAATTAAAAAACAAATATGCTATCAAATTCATTATAACATATGTGCACGTTTTCTAAAAACATATATGCCCGACTTCAAGAACATGTATGCACGACTTTGAGAACATGTGTGCCCGCCATCTAAAAGCATAAGTGCATCTATTGATCATCTTCATCACACAACATCATTCCTAAATGATTGAGTCATCCCCTGAAACAAATATATAAAAGCAAAAAAAAACTAGTTATATCAAATTATGCAATGTTAAATTAATTGTAAAACTAATTTATAAAATAAGCCATAAACAAAAACATATATGTGTCGAACTATAACTCGTGAACCATGACAATCAAACGATTCTATAATCATATAGACCTATAAAACACATATGCACACTTGCAATGATCTTATATACTTCAACTTAATGTCAAACAATCATATATTTCAACTAAAAGTTAAACAAACATTTGTTCATTATATCTTTATTCGAGTAAAGAAGAAAGAAAAACAACAAATTCAATATCGAGCCAAGTACTCACGTAGAAATAAAAACATATTATATATGCAACGGACTATAATTAGTAGCCAAGAAAAATAATTGATTCATAAAAAACATCCATGTCAAACATAAGCCTTTGAGATTGATGCACTAAACCGGTCTTTCACGGTATTAATTTAATATAAGCAAGAGACAAAAGTTCAATCTGAGCAATAACCACAATATTGATTAGCGATGAGCCTATTTTTGATACCATTGACCAAATGACTAAAGTAATGTATTTCATCAGTAACTACAAATCAAAACTACTGTGAAAAAAAGCAACAAAATTGGATATAATCAAAACTACTGTGAAAAAAAGCAACAAAACTGGATCTTATACAAACTACACATATTCACACATAATCCAAGAAACCGAAACAAGCACAAATCAATCAAAACCGAATGAACCATAAAAAACCCAACCAAACAATTTCTATAAAGAACAACATATCGAATCTAAACAACAAGATAATACCTTTTATCAATATAAGAATGGATACATTTAAACATCTCATTTACATTACCTATCCACATCAACAGATGGGATGATAATCAAAATGATAAAACGCTGATGACGATGTAAGAGGCATATGGAGCCGCTATTCTTTATGATGGACGCATGAGAAACGAAACTACCACATATTGATAAAACGAGGGGTTTGGGGATCGGTTACACAAATCGAATATTTGGGTATATCGGTACACAGATGGATGGGCAGTGGTTCGTGGTTGGTGATCTCTACTTTGATTAGATGAAGAAGACAAGTTATGAAGATGAAGAGAGGCATGTGAGAGAAATAGAAAGAGATCTGTATTTTTTTCAATAAATGACATAATAATATGCCGATCAGTTTATTGAGAAGTTGGATGAGAAATTCCATTAGTACCCTTTTATCTTTTATGAAAATTTACAAGAGCTTTTAGATAATTACATTAGTGCCACCATCAGTTTTAACCATTGATCAAAAATTTAAAAGCCAAGATTGGTTTAAAATAGTTCTGTAGAGTTCTACACTTAAAATGGGTTCTCAATATAACACTTCACTATATATATATATATATATATATATATATATAGAGAGAGAGAGAGAGAGAGAGAGAGAGAGAGAAAGAGAAAGATAGGATCAAATGAGAAGATAAATTAAAATAAGAATGATAAGAAGAAACCACAACCACACATTTAAGATGCACCTACAAAAATGGATGCATCTCCCATTAAAATTCTCTCTCCTATTTAAAATGTGTGGCTAGAAATCCTTCTTATTCTTCTCATTATAGTTTTTATTCTCACCGAATCCCTACTCTCTCTATAAATTAAAATAAGATTTGTTCTAAGAGAATGCAAACACGCAATCGACAATTATGTAAGATTGCAACAATCCAAAGTCATGCTATCTCCCTTGATTTTCTCTTCGTAGTTATAGAATGTGTGGGCTAATATTAATACGCCGTCTATATTCTTTGAATTTTTTTTCTCTTTGACTAGACCGGATCAACCTCCTATTTCTAATTAAGATTTATAGATTAATAGTATAGAATATATATCATAATTACGTATTTCAGCATACATGATATAGTATATTATTGATACGTAATAATTAAGTGTATATGTTTATCAATATCATATAATACATCTTATATTATTATATAGTATATTATTATATTTCTTCTATAAGTTATTTCATTTAATAATATTTAAGCGAGGCTCGAGGATCATGAGATGTAATATTGTGGATAGGCCTTATATCTATGGACATGGCCCATTTTACGGGTTAACATAGCAAGGCATATGTCATAGGGGCCATTGTTAGTTCTCAACAAACAATCTTTTGAAATGTCTTCATTTTGTCATGAGTGAGGTCTTCTTAATTGTGACTGTAAATCTATTTATAGAGCCTCACTTACCAGACTTGAAACCTGGCTTATGTTTGTTACAAGAAAGCAATGCTTCAACCATTGTACCACGCCAATTTTTGTGATAGACAATTCAAAAACAAAAGTGTCATTCTTTAGGAAACTGAGTTTGATTCTCCTACACAATCGGCTTAATTTTGAAAGCACTTCTTAAATGCCTCCCCTAAAAATTAGCTCATTTCTTCTCGATCAATAACACAAAATCAATTCATTCCATATTTATCTTAATCATCTCAAAATGATTATTATGGAATTTTAGCTGACGAATTCTGATCAAACAGTTTAACACAATTAAATTTAGAGTTCTGGTGATACTATTGAATCTTAATATTAAAACATGTTTGTTTAATTTCAAATTTGATTTTTTTTATTTGTGATTTCTATCATTATCTAAAATTCGATTCTCAGATAATTTCACGTTGTTTAGGTGATTTTCGCAATTTAAAGAGGCGGAAGTAGGATGATAACTACGTTAAAGATATTATGTATGTCACTTATTATGATACAAGATTTATATTCAATTCTATGTATCATTTTATCTGTTAATGAATGATTTAATTGAGCATGACATACTATCCATGAATGTTGGACAATGTGTGTTAGTTTTGAATGCACAACAAGTGTTTGTGAAAATGTCTCATTTAATTTACCATTTTTGTGTGCAAGAGACACTACTGTCAATGGGTGTAACAATGAAAATGATGTGTATGTTTTTTATTTTGGCACTGAATTTATCCATTCAAAGTTTGTTTACACGTATCTTGCAGCCTAGGTCGAAATGCAAAAATAGCCGAATGAAAACTGCGATTAGAGTGTAATTCTTAACTCCATGGCTTTCTTATATTCACTATACAGAATGATTCTTAACTCCATGGCTTTCTTATATTCACTATACCGAATGAAAACTGCGATTTGATGCTTTATGAAGGTTGTGCTAAGCAAGGTTCACTCTCCAAGACCGGATTGGTATGAGGAGTTATATGTTATAGTTATAGATAGAACAATTAAAACTTATGAAGCAGAGGTTAGTAATCAAGTTGATTATTTTAACTCTGAACGAGATTTATTAGTCTAAATAAATTAATGACAATTGATTTTTTATAGTGTCACAAGTTTGAAGCCATAGTTTTATGCAGATTTCACAGCAAAAAAAGGATTGTAAGGGCCGATGAAGAAGATGTTTCTGTCAACACAAATCAGGTATGTTGGATTTCCGATTACAGTGTCAGTTCATTGTTTTTATTTATTATGGGTTTTTCCGACTCAAATTGGGGATCCATTAAAGCTTGGTAGATCATTAACGATATAATAAGGTACGATTTTTGTTGATGATTTTTGGTAAATCTTAATTTTAGTCATAGGTGGATTTCTCGGGTTTAATTATAAGATATCAGGACCATGAATATGATCATGAATTCAAAAAAATGATTGTTTTATGTTAACCAATAAAAACTCTTATGCATGTTATATGTTTGATAAAAGTCTCCACTAAAAACTCTTATATACATTTAGGCATATGGCTTAATTGGCTACGCTTAGTGTAAATTTAACGTGGGATTATATGAAGATCAATGATCCTTTGTTGAAATCTTTTATGCAGGTGGTTGAAATATGGATTGCGCGAACATGGCCATTTTCTGTAATTTTTATTGCAGGTGGTTTAAATCTTCTTATTGTGTTAGCGCATGTAGCAATTTCTATTTTAGTTATTGCTGCACTTACGATGGTTTGATTTTTTCTTCATGTTTTGATATTTAGGAAGAATCACAGGTTGGTATGGAGCTTAAGTTATTAGAGGATCTTGAAATATACCGCATGTAAAGCTACAAGGTAAATGTTTCTCTTCATTTTGAGATACACAAATCTATTGAAATTTTACATTACGATAAAGTTGATTTATTTAAACTACATATTTTAATGATATTAATAAATACTAAGAAACACCAATAGACCTTGTTTGCATAATATTTTGGAAGAAATGGCACCTAATTACATTACATGCAGTAATTGTAGTCCATTAGAGGGGTGTTCGGATTGCTTATTAAAGATATTTATTTTCTTACGAAAACATAATATATAACAGAGTGCATAGGATTGCTTAGTTAGCTGGCATATTGATTTAGCATTTTTTGTAGAATATGATTTTTAGATTTCACGAAAACTCAATGTTTACTTACATAAAGAAAATATTGTGTTTGTAACTTTGTATACTAATGTGTCAATTTGCGTTTTTAATGTAATAAGACCGACATTGTTCTTCTGTGAATATGGTTATTGCATTATTTGGACCCGATTTCAACACTACAACAACAATGCTCATTAATTTTGTCACTACTTCATTAAAGCAGAGGTAAGTGGTGTTTCTATTTCTATAAGTGGTGTCCACCTATGAATTGTTTTGGCAATATAAGATGTCAACTATTAATAGCCTAGATGTATATGCACTAGAGATCATAATACACATTGAATTTAGTGTTTGAGTTGATTTCTTTCTTTTACATATAGCATATTGGTTTGTTACACCATATAGGATGACAACATGAAAATTCGAAAGATTGAGGTATGGGCATTTGTTGGATCCATAGCCCAAAACCTTAATCATTTTAAGACGATCAAAGACGCTATGTATCATTTATGACCACCCAACTCTTCACTTCTCAGTATATATCAATAATCTCCTTATTTTGTAAATTTCAACGGGATCCATTTTGCAGGCGTAGTTATAGAAACTTCATTTTGGTAATGCATAAAATATATGTTTTTCGCGTTTGTTAACAAACATTGTGTAGTTAGAGTCCATGAGTGAACATGGGAAACATTAAACCATCAGAAGAATTGCATTACCATCACTTGCTATGATGATTTTGATGAGGTTGTATACACTTTTCAAGTAGAGGTATTATCTAGATCTTATTTGTTGTCTTCCAATTTTTAGTATTTCAGTTATGGTATTATATTCTACTATTGCTTAGGTTTTTAGATACATAGAATATATCATTTATATAAGAGTACTTACAGATCAAAGCAATTTACAGTATGTTTATATAGGCTTTGGTATTCGCTATTTTATACATACTTTTTACCTAATTTAACGACGCTAAATAACCAAAAACGTGTTGAAAATGCAATGTATATGCTTGTTTTTGTGTTTGTGTATGTGCAGGTATCAGATATTAAGAAAAGGACAAAAATAAAGACAAAGCAGACAAAACCAAGCACGAGAATGGAAAGAGCGTGAGAAAACGAGTTCAACGGTGCCCTCAGATTTTATTGGGCCAGCCCGTAACTCATTTTAATGGGCCGGACCAGCCCATTATTATCTTGGCCCAAAATAAGCCCAATACATGAAATTAAAATCTGGAAATGATGACGCAGGCATGACGTAGGGTCATGTGCCATGAAATTAATTCATGGGGTTGCACGTGACATAGCACTAGTTCATGAATTAGCAAATCAAAAGTGTCCACGTGGCGAAGGATTTTTTACAAAATCTCAATTTGCAATTTCTGTTTGAGGAAAAGTTGATCCAAGGGACGACAGTTTAGGCGTAGTATGTAAGCTGCATAAACGTCCACGTGGCATTGTTTCAATGGATGGATCAGGCTGGAATTGTTGGCGATCCGTGGGAAGGGAAATTAATGCCAATCATTGGCTAATGAGTGCTCTCATGATGAGAGCAAAATTACAAAAATTACCCCTGGAGCCCCTATAAATGAAACTCGCCCCCTCACTTGGAAAGTAGTAGGTTTTAGTTTTAAAAAATGTTTCTTTTATTTTTCTTAGCTTATTAATGTTTAGATATAGCTTATTTGTAATTTTCAGCTTATTAAAACTCGTTCTCAGCTTATTTACAAGCTTATTGTATTTGGATCTTATTTAGTTTAATAATGAGATAGTTTAAGAATTGGTTTTGTTAAAATTATTTGATCTTGGCTCGAATCTCAAATCTTTTCTAGTTTATCTTGATAAGCAACGCTTATTTCTTTTTTTCTTAACTCTCACAGCTTATTTTATGATCAAATAAGTTTCTTAAATAGGCTTATCTCGTTTACATTTAAGCTCAAAAGTATAAAAGGATTTTCGGCTTGCTAAATTTCTTTCGTAGTTTTTAGCTATTGGCTTATTTTCAATTAGCTTATTCAAGTTACTAGTGTCTTGGTTTATGTCACTAGTAGAATAAGCACTCTTGTGGCTTATTCGATCATGAAATAAGCTCAAATCTCACATATAAGTTTCGGCTTATTTCATTTGTTCGGTTTGCTTATTAAGTTCTAAAATCATTTTCGTTTAGCTTATTTAGTAGACTTTTAAATTGTAATTTTAAAATCTCATTTAACAACTTTCATTTTGCAAATTGTTTTACAAATAATAGTAGTCTTGAATGAGTAATAGGGGCTCGACCCATTTTCATTTATCACTAGTTCGCTCATTGGTTTGTAATTGGGTTAATTACATGTTTTATTTTGGAAGTTTGAAACAAATCAGTAGCATAACATTTAGTTAAGCTTTAACAGTTTGTATTGTTTTGTGATTACGGTACCGGTCAACTCATGAGGCGAGGAGCTTACGGGTATATTTAGCTAGACCGGATTTAATTATTTGCTTTAGCTAAATAAACCGGGTGGTATTCGTTTAATTGCGGGTCTCCAATTCGGTTCCATTTTCTAATCTTTTTTCAATACTTAGAGTAGATTTATTTTATCGTTTTATAAAATGTTTGCTTATTTGATTTTTGCCATGCTTAGTGTAGATTTAATTTTGTCATTAAATGTTATGTTTGTTTAAAATGTTTAGCTTTGTTTGTTTAATCATTATGAGTAGCGAGTAGTTTAATTAATTAGTGCTTGTTAAGTGATATAGTGATTTGGTAATTAAGTGTGGAATTGAGAAAAGGTTTAATTAATAAATAATCTTCAATTATTTTAGATTTATAGTTTGAATGTTTCAAAGGGAAAAAGCTGGAGAAATAGTCAAACTATACATCTAGTAATTAATATTTTTTTTAAGAGATTTTTGTCAAAATAAACCAACGTTGTGAGATAATTATCTTTTCTAAGGAAATTAATTCGTTAATAGAACTTAATTTACACTTGACGAACTTTTCACATCGCTTAGCAAGCATATTAGTCATTTTTATCTTTTAGATCAATTTAGCATAATCCTTGTAGTTTAATTGCTTAGTATAATTATAGCATTAATATTAGATTGTTTTTGTTGAATTTCTAAGCTTGCTTATTTGTCTCGTTTTAAATACTCGTTTTGTTTAATGCTTACTTGTTTAATTGTCTTAATTGCTTTGCTTGTTTTTATGTTTTTATTTACTTTATCATTATGTCAAGTAGAATTTAGAAAACCAAATCAAAAATCTTTTAAACCCATTCGAAACGCGCGATCACGGACTTAACCGATTTTTAATTCACACTTCGTCGAGGGAAAACGACCCGGGAGTTGTTTGAAATTGCTTTGGTTAAAAGCGATTTTCTTAACCCGGCGGAAATACTATTATACTATTATTGATAATCTTCCTTATTATTACGTATATATATATATATATATATATATATATATGTATATATATATATATATGTATATGTATTAAAAAGGACGGATCAGACTTCTTTGATAAAAAATATACAAAAAGAGCGCAATATTGATATGCTTTTGAGATATGTACGATTTTATAAAAAGGTCAAAGTTTACTATTTATTTAAAAAAAACTTTCACAAAACCCCAACATATATAAAATAACTTATAAAATTACACTCGAAAACCCTTCGGCTTTAAAATATATTACAAAAAACCCATGACATATAAAGTGACTTTAAATAAACTTAAAACCCTTCAAATTAAAAAAAACGCAACATAACCCTACACATATAAAAAAGAAAAATACATCTTAACATATAAAGCTACCATAAAACACCCTCAAGTGTAAATAAGCTCAAAACAAAAATAAGCTCGACGCAATGCGCGAACAGTCTTCCTACTTGTTTAAAGACAATGTAGCTTTAGGGCTCAATATGCTCATACGATTTAGAGTGCGAGATGAAGTCGCATCCTATTAACTATTGTGTTTATTGTCACGTCAGCTTGTATAATATAACATTTTTATTAAGCTGGTTTTTATGATAGTGACCCATCACTATTATCACTCACCTCATGCGTCATGCCTTATAAAACCTCCTCTCTGTCACGCGTGAGCAAGCTAAAAAGGAAAATAGATGTGATCACTGTCATCACTATTTTTCGTTTGGTTTGTGAGTACTTGTGGTATAACACCCCGTATTTTAGGACAATGTACGACGTTGATAAAGTCGCTATTTATTTTTTTTGTATTGTACGCGTTTGTTTTTAATGGAAATCGTTAAGTTAAATCGCGTAAGCAAGAAATAATCAGTTAACGTAAACGGGCATCAAGCAAATTATTGTTTACGTCAAACAAGGGTTAAGTAATTATTATGAGAATAATTATTAACGTTTCACAAGTTATTTTATCGGATACGTGAAAGCGTTTACGTTTCGCGATAAATGACAATTAGGTATTCCCGAAACCCTAAAAATTAACGTACGCTTCAACAAATACCTACGTTTATATACAATGATCGAAGTTTATAAAACTTTATGCATATGTATATATATACACGTTTCATATGTTTATACAAGATAACAAATACTTTACAAAATACCAAGACATTACAAGTATACCTTTTAAATAAAAACTACACATTACATTTTTATATAAAACTTTCACTTACACTTTTCTTTTATAAATCACAAGTAAACATAATAGAAAAGTAAAATAAACTAGTGAAACATCATCCCTTGATTCCATGGGATGATTCCCATTAGGAGGAACCAAGAAACATAACCATTAAACCCTTGTTTCCTTCCTTTTTGGTCCCCTTGTCCCCCCCTTTGAATCCCACGGCACAACCCCCCTCCCCCTTGGACTTTCTAGTCAAACAATGCAACTACAAATATCTTTTCACTCTTCCTATAAATACATGCCTTCATATGTGAAGTTTACTTACACTTTATACTTACCAAAATTTCTTTCTTTCTCTCCCTTTTAAGCTCAAAACCCACGGCTCATTTAACAACCATAAACAAATCATACAAAATTTTTCTACAATCCATACAAGCCTATACACATCAATCCTAAGACACACTAAGGTGTTTACAAGCATTGGTTCTTCATTTGCAAGGATTTAAGAAGAAAAGGGAAGATTAGGGTTTCAAACCTAATCTAGGGTTTATAAGCTTGTAAGCTTTGGTTTTGAATCTAAACACGGGTTTAGCACTTATTTCTCATCTCATACATCATCCCTAAGGTCTTCCTAATTCCTTTATACTTTTTATTATCATTATTTTATGTGTAATATGTTATTTATGGCTAAATCACCACTAAGGACTTTTTAATATGTAAAATGAGTTTTCACTTATGTTTATGAATTTATGCACTTATTCTTATGTCATATGGTTATATATATCATGGAAAAATGAATGTAAAAGTATGTTAACATATGGTTTAAGTATAAACATGTTTAGGTTAAATTAGGGTTTTATAAGGTTTCTTAATCTTCACATGTGAAAATAATGGAAAGTAAATTGTTAAACTTGTTACAATGAATTTATAAGGACTATGGATGATCTTGGACATTATTATAAGTATCACATGTGTTAAAAATAGTTATTAGGGTTTCCTTAATAAACTACTAAAGAAAATAATATATAAAACAAGGTTTTTATAAAGATATACACATGAATACATAGGGGCTGTTTTAAATTCGAATCTCATACAGTGGGTTTGATTTATTATCTTCATATTGCTCGTTTTAAATATTCATTTTTGTTTAATGCTGTACATGTTTAATTGTTTTAATTGCTTTGCTCATTTTTATGCTTTAATTTACTTTTCAATATGTCAAGTAGAATTTAGGAACCCAAATCAAAATCATTTTAAACCATTCAAAACGCGCGATCACAGACTTAACCGATTTTCAATTCACATTTTGTCGAGGGAAAACGACCCAGGAGGTTTTTGAGACAACTTTGGTTAAAAGTTTGTTTCTAGAACCCGACGGAAAATACTTACTATACTATAATTGTTATCTTCCTTATTATTACGTATTTATATATTATATATATATGTATTAAAAAGGGTGGATCAATTTTTGGCGCCGTTGCCGGGGAAGTGTGTTACGATTTTCGTGTTTGTTTGACGATTAGTGTTTGAAGACCCTTCCCTCGTGAAGTTAAAATTCTTGTTTGTGAATATTTTCTTTTATTTATAAAAATATAAAACACAAAAATATTTTTCATTTTCTTTTATTAGTATTAGTATAAGATATAAAAAAAAATCAAAAATATAAAAACATTATCATTTGGAATTTGAATCTAATTCCAATTCCTTAAGAATCCTGAAGAATCCTTGAACCAAACGGGCCCTTAGTATAATTATAATATAAAACCAAAAATTTTAAAAAAAAGAAGAAAGAAATAAAAACAAGAAAAACCAAAATAATAAAAACATTGTCAATAAAAAGAAATAAAAAATCACAAGTTGGTAAAAGAACACCAACAAATAATACCTTCAATTGAGGTATTATCCATAATAAGTTCCCAACTTGAATAAAAAAATTAAAACTTGTCTTTTGTGTCACTTGCGATATACGGCTCACCTTTGAAAGTTAAACACTTTTAGAGAGCTACTGTGAAGCTTGTTGATTATTAGGTTTAAGTTATTCGATCTCGTTTTGTCCTTTAAAAAAAATATGTTGTTTAAAAAACTCGAAAAACAAAAAATAATCATCTTTTAGCCTCTTTCTCATTTAATTCTTATTTTCTCGACCCTCTATTTTAATTCTTCTTCTTATCCCTCTAAATTGTTTAATTCTTATGACGTCATTCGACTATCGTTTAAATCCCCTTTACGCGATTAAAGATTGCTCGTCTTGTGGAGCTTTGTACACTGCAGACTTTTGTTGTTCAAAAGAAGGTCTTGAAGACAAGATTCTTGTTCTTAAACCCCCTCAGAATTGTGCAACTTGTGGAGACCCGGTTGATGGTCTAAATTGTCGACCTTGTGCTTTTGTGCGAAAGTATTTGAATGAAGGTTGGTATACAATTCATGATGAAAACGAAATTCTAAACACTTCTGAGTCATCCAATGACAACACTAACATTGTTAGTGCACCTCAAGAGCCATTCGTCTTCAAACAAGACCCCGGTCAAAATTCTTTGGAAAGTCTTCTACAAATTAACCACAATTGTTTTTACAAGTGTGGTGATTCGTTAGATGATATGTTTTGTCAACGATGTACTTGCAAGTCTTGTAGGAACGGTGCTTATATTGGTTATAATTGTCCACCAAAAGCTCCGATTATCTCTAATCTAGAACAATGCAATCAAACCATTGATGAGCTCCCACAGACTTTGCCAAGTGTTCATCCGACATGCAATTCTAGAGATGAGAATTCATTCACTTATGATTCCAAACCTAATTCTGTTGATGATTCTCTTAACGTTTTCAACCCACCTCCACAACCTCCTATGTATTCTTGTGAATTTTGCGGGAACGATGCTCGTTATGGTCACTATTGTACACCTCAAGTTCCGTTTATCAATCCAGAACCGTGTTACAATCAAGACTTTAATTTCCCGCAAGATTTTCATGATTTTCAACAACAATATCTTTGTTGTGAAAATTGCGGGGGTTCTCATGAGACTTTTCAATGTCAACCGATGAATGAAGACTATTATCATGAACAAAATTCTTGCTATGATTCTAATTCTTTCGGCTTTGACCAATTTCAACCCTCGCAATATACCATCAATCATCCAATTTTCAATGCTCAAAATGAGTTTCTTAATTCTCAAAATAAGCTTATGGAGCAAGTGACATTCATATGTGATATGGTTGGTCAATATATGCAAAAGAAGGAAGAAGATAGGCGAATTGCGGAAGATCAAGAAGCTAAAGATCGATATTGGAAGATTCCCATTTGCTACAATGATGATGACGACGAGTATTCTTTTGCTACACAAGAATATCTCAAGAAATTCTCCTCCGCAATCACTCCCGATTTACCAAAACCGGACTCTCTTATAATGAAGGATGAGCATCTCGACACTATTTCGGAAACAGAATCGGACGAATTAATAAAGTCTAGTGTTGAGGACCTTGTCTATACCCCAAGTGAGTCCGAGGGTATTCCCGACAGTATGTGTGATGTGCCTTTTTGTAACAATCCTACCCCTCTTGAAGCTTTCAAAGAACATTCTAAGACTATCATTGATTCCAACCATGATTATTCTTTGAGTGATGATGATTCTTTCTCTAGTAAGGACATCGAGTATGTCGATGCATCACCTCCCGATGCTGAGATCGTGAGCTTAGAGGTGGTTGAGATTGTTATCCCGGAAGTTGGAGGGATTGATACTGATATTCTTCTAACAATTAAAGACGATATCCTTCGTGAAAAATTGTTGAATGTCAATCTTCTTATTGCTAACATCGAAGCATTAAAAGATAATCCCTTTCCATCTTCCGATTTTGTAATCAAGTCTCCCTCCACCTTTCCTAACTCTTTCTTGGAGGAGACTAACACCTTTGAAAATTCTTTAACCGAATCTGAAACTTTTCGCTTTAATCTGGAAGAGATTAGTAGTGGCAGTACCACTACTCATTCTGATTATTCTCTTCCGGATTATGAAGCTTTCTATCTTAATGACGATCATATTGAAGAGAAGAATAGTGGCAGTACCACTACTCATGCTGATTTTTCTCAATATGATTCATTCATCTTTGATCTTTCGATCAATCCATTTCTTCTTGCCGATGGGAGTGATTTTTATCATGAGGAGTTCGTCGATGAACTCGCTCACATCATATCTCCACCGGAGTATGATTGTTTCTACTTTAAAATTAAGCCCGAGCTGGGCGAATTTACTATGGATGTGGTGGGGGATATTTTTCCAACAAGAGTTCATGTGCCTAATGTTTTGCCCACCCATCCCACCCTTCACCTGGATCTAGATTTCATACTTTTTAGTGATTCTCTCTTCGCTTATATTGTATGGATCTTTCTTCCTTTTCTCACGTATCCCGTTGTTCCTCCATATTTTCTCTCCTGTGGGAATGAAGATAACATTTTTGATCCCGGCATCTCCAATTATCATTCTTTTATGCCGGGTGTATCTCATCGGAGTGGAACTTTCATGTGCTTTAATGTTTATCCAAACCACTTGAATGAAAGTCCGATGAAGATTTTATTTTATCTTCCATTTGCTCCCTCATAGACTAATGAATTCGGGGTCGAGTCAAGCTCGTGACTCGGTTAACAAAAACAAGCATTTCTATCCTTTTATCTATTTTCTAACAATTAATGTAAGAGGGCCCGCCTCTTTCCTTTCTCGTGTTTTGTGTTTTGTGATTTTATGTCCAGGATACCCGGATTTTGAAGACTCTCGTGCTCATGGTTTTGTCCATTCATACATTCGAGCTTCATATCCTCAGCTTCATTTATGGAATCCAATATCCTAAAATCTTATCGATTATCATTTATCTTTAGCATACTTAATAAATGGCTTTAGATTGCGTGAGACTTTAATTACTTTAATTATGCCTTGAAAAAAATTAGTATTGGGGTGACAGTCTCACATTGAGGACAATGTGTCAGTATGTTTTTGTATGGGGGGGGGGGATTCTAGCGATGATGTTGTGCCTGCCGCCCCCCTAGTTGTTGTCAGCGTAATCCGTTTTTACCACTCCAAAAATTGTCAAATATAATGAGAGAATACTTTAAATTAAAAAAAATAAATAAGTGTTTTGTCACATTTCGACTTTCTTGCTGGGTAGAATAAGGGTTAAAATTTGACCCGAGTTCGAGCGTGTGTTGAGCTCTAACTTGTCCTTTAAGCTTGTAGGCTTAGCATGTTCGGCATTTCTGCGAAGGAACGGAGGGGGGGAAGAAAATAATAGAGTTAAGTTATGGAGTGGGAGCTAAACAAGGATTAGTTGGAAATTTTAAGAGCTCATGTATGTAATTATGTAGCTTTTTTCTCCCATAAGGCTGGCCTTGGAATACCCCCCCCTGATTATTTACGTGCTGTTTTTGAAGATTAAAACTCTAAATCAACAATTTATTATGTAATATATAGCAAAAAAGTTTTGTAGTCGTAGTTTGAAACTTATACTTGAATTTTTCATAAAGATGTCTTCTCTATATAAGAAGTAGAAAAAATAAAAATTATAAAATGAAAAAAATAATATAATAATAATAAAAGTTGTGGGTTGATAAAAGTTTATTACATCTTGCCGGCTCACAACCGTTGTGGTATGTTCTTATAAGAAAGCCCATAGTAAGAATAAATCATCTCTGAGGACTAGATAGAAAGTTTAGCTGCAATCTTGCCGGCTCACAACAGACTTGTTGCTTCCTTCTAAAGGTCGAGTGTTACGCATCATTGCATAATTGTTTGCTTAATATAAGTGTGGAATTAAATAAAATAGATTTCTGTTTTGTTAAATTTAAGATGTTTTTAAACTTTTGACTAAGTATGTTTATAAGCTGATGGCAATATACGGGAAACCTTGGAGAGTTTTGAAACACCTATAGTCCGTGAGTCCCGTACTAGTCTTTGTGGTGTGTCAAAAGCCCACGCTCACTTAAGCCGATAAGGTGGGATTGTGCCGAGACCGGGAAAGTCGCTATAGGATGATCTCGCCATTCAAATTCGTATTCTCAGGTTGGAACGTGAAGCATAGTATTTGCAATACGTTGATCCATTTGACAATTCAAAATGCACACTCGACCTAAGATAGTATATTTGATCGGGAGTAAAAAAGTCACAAGTTGCAAATATGAGTAGTAGTTAGTCTGTCGATAACTTTTATTTAACGCAGATGATTTCGTTTTAAGCTTAGTTGGACAAGTGAAAAATCGGGAACGATGAATTTATCATTTTTGGGGCATTTTCGGATCGAAATGCATCTTGTTCTATGATCCCCAACGGTTATCGAAAAATACGAAGTCAAAATAGATTAGCTTGCTAAAAAAATCAAAAATAAAAAAAATCAAAAATTCAAATATCAAAAATTTTAGTGGTGAATGCAGCAAGTTATCTTCAATAATGGTAAAAACGGGGTGTTTTATAACTATTGATTCCTCAATCCCCTTAGATGAGCATTTTACTACTTTTCGAGGTGATTAGTTTGGAGGGATTGTAATTTTTAGATTTGAGCGCGTATTTATTACATTGCGTGAGGACACGGCAATACTTTAGAATGGGGGAATTTGGTATTGCTAATTTCTATACATACTTTTTAACTTAAATTTAAACGACCCTAATACAAAAGACGTTTGAAAATACAATGTATATGCTTGTTTTTGTGTTTGTGTATGTGCAGGTATCAGATATTAAGAAAAGGACAAAAACTAAAGACAAAGATACTCAAAAATCCGAGCGTACCGAGAATAAAATAGAGCGTGATGAAAAACTCGAGATTCAACGCACGCGCGCGTGCCCTCAGCTTGTTATTGGGCAGCAGCCCGATAATCATTTTAAATGGGGCCGATCAGCCCATTATTATCTTGGCCCAGAAATAAGCCCAATACAAGATGATTAAATCTGGAAATGATATGACGCAGGCATGGACGTAGGGACATGTGCCATGAAGATTAATTCATGGGGTTGTGACGTGACATAGCACTTAGTTCATGAATTAGCAAAGTTCAAAAGTGTCCACGGCGAAAGGCATTGTTGTTTATAAAATGTGTTCAGTTAGCGATTTCTGTGTTGAGGAAAAAAGTTGTTCAAGGGACGACAGTTTAGGCGTAGTATGTAAGCTGCATAAACGTCCACGTGGCATTGTTTCAACGGATGGATCAGGCTGGAATTGTTGGCGATCCGTGGGAAGGGAAATTAATGCCAATCATTGGCTAACGAGTGCTCTCATGATGAGAGAAAAATTACAAAAATCACCCTTGGAGCCCCTATAAATGAAACTCGCCCCCTCACTTGGAAAGTAGTAGGTTTTAGTTTTAAAAAAAATGTTTCGTTTTTTTTTCTTTAGCTTATTAATGTTTAGATATATCTTATTTGTAATTTTCAGCTTATTAAAACTCGTTCTCAGCTTATTTACAAGCTTATTGTATTTGGATCTTATTTAGTTTAATAATGAGATAGTTTAAGAATTGGTTTTGTTAAAAAAAGTATTGATCTTGGCTCGAATCTCAAATCTTTTTCTTAGTTTTCTCGATAAGCAACGCTTAGATTTCTGTTTTCTTAACTCTCAGCAGGGTATTATTTTATGATCTGAAATAAGTTTTGTCTTAAATAGGCTTGATTCTGTTTACATTTGCTCAAAAAGTATAAAAGGATTTTCGGCTTGCTAAATTTCTTTCGTAGTTTTTAGCTATTGGCTTATTTTCAATTAGCTTATTCAAGTTACTAGTGTCTTAGTTTATGTCACTAGTAGAATAAGCACTCTTGTGGCTTATTCGATCATGAAATAAGCTCAAATCTGCACTATGTGTTTTGGCGGCTTATTTCATGTTGTTGTCGGTTTGCCATATTAGTTCTAAAATCATTTTTTGTTTAGCTTATATTTAGTTAGTAGTAGACTTTTAAATTGTAATTTTAAAATCTCATTTAACAACTTTCATTTTGCAAATTGTTTTACAAATAATAGTAGTCTTAAATGAGTAATAGGGGCTCGACCCATTTTCATTTATCACTAGTTCGCTCATTGGTTTGTAATTGGGTTAATTACATGTTTTATTTTAGAAGTTTGAAACAAATCAGTAGCATAACATTTAGTTAAGCTTTAACAGTTTGTATTGTTTTGTGATTACGGTACCGGTCAACTCATGAGGCGAGGAGCTTACGGGTATATTTAGCTAGACCGAATTTAATTATTTGCTTTAGATAAATAAACCGGGTGGTATTCGTTTAATTGCGGGTCTCCAATTCGGTTCCATTTTCTAATCCTTTTTCAATACTTAGAGTAGATTTATTTTATCGTTTTATAAAATGTTTGCTTATTTGATTTTTGCCATGCTTAGTGTAGATTTAATTTTGTCGTTAAATGCTATGTTTGTTTAAACTGTTTAGCTTTGTTTGTTTAATCATTATGAGTAGCGAGTAGTTTAATTAGTGCTTGTTAAGTGATATAGTGATTTGGTAATTAAGTGTGGAATTGAGAAAAGGTTTAATTAATAAATAATCTTTGATTATTTTATATTTATAGTTTGAATGTTTCAAAGGGCAAAAGCCGGAGAAATAGGAAAACTATACATCTAGCAATTAATATTTTTCAAGAGATTTTTGTCCAAATTAACCAATGTTGTGAGATAATTTTCTTTTCTAAGGAGATTAATTCGTTAATAGACCTTAATTTACACTTGATGAACTTTTCACATCACTTAGCAAGCATATTAGTTATTTTTATCTTTTAGATCAATTTAGCATAATCCTTGTAGTTTAATTGCTTAGTATAATTATAGCATTAATATTAGATTGTTTTTGTTGAATTTCTAAGCTTGCTTATTTGTCTCGTTTTAAATACTCGTTTTGTTTAATGCTTACTTGTTTAATTGTTGCTTTGCTTGTTTTTATGCTTTTATTTACTTTATCATTATGTCAAGTAGAATTTAGAAAATTGATTAGCTTTAAACTAACACCTTTATATATATAATATATAATAAAATATATATAATGAATATAATCTAAAAATAATCAATGAAACCGAGAAGTAGTATAGAATATTCTCGGGTCGTTTATCCCCAACGAGGCTGTGCTTGAAAATCGGTACAGTTGGAAAATTGGAATTTGAATGGTATTAATGATTAAGAGGATTAGAAAGCTAAATTATCTACTAATGTGCAAAAAACGATTGAGAAAAACCTAAAAATTATGGGATTAAATTGAAAAACGAGAGCAGGAATCCCGAACGAGGGGTCAAAAACCTAAAAAAACAAAGTTAACCAAAGAAATTTTTACTTCTAATCTACTCTAGGTGACTAAAAATTAAGTTTGAAAAAGACTAGACTGAAAACGGAGTTAAAACAAGCTTTAAAATGAAAAAATCAAAAACGGGGCTAAATCCCGTTCTTTAAAAGATGGAATTTTGCAAAAATGACCCTACGAAAATGAAAATAATTTTCCTAGATTAAGAATGACAAAATAAAATTTTTAAAATTTTTTTATATTTTTTTGACTTTTTATGTATTTTTTATGAATTTTTAAAGTTTCTAATTAAAATTAAATCTAAAAAATACTAAACGATTTTTAAAAATTATGAAAAAATTAGGTAAAATAGCTAACACTAATATGGTCCTAGGAAAAATAAGCTTGTATCAACAGCTTATCCCAATAAGCTGTGAATAAGCCCAAAAGGGCTGATAAGCAAAATGGCCTAAGTGGGTTTATTAATTAAATATGTGGACTAGTAATTGAAAAAGACCAAAGGGCGAACGGTTAAATGTGTGGGCTGTTAAGAGAGAGGTCGCAGGTTCGAGTCCTGGGCCTCTCTTTTTAATGATGCTACAGTAACTTTTTTAAATTTTTTTTTTAAACACACTTATACACTATATAAAAATAAGCACTTTTCACAACTACAACTATTTATGAAACCCAAAGAATAAGCTGGAAATTAAGCAAAAAGATGGCAGGTAGCTTTTTTAGCTAAGTACACAAAAAACTAACTGTTGGGCTCTTTTTTAAGCAATTAAGCACAAGCAAAGCATAAATAAGCAAAGATAAGCCCTACCCTATACCTAATAAGCAAACACAAACAAAAATAAGCAAAAATTAACAGCTAAATAAGCCAGAAAACTCAAATTAGGCAATAAGCCATGGTGGTGCAGGGCAGCCTAAAGGGGACAACCTTAGGGGCTTATTTTTAAGCACTTAGAGTGAGCTAATGGCTTAACAACTTGTATGGGCTTAAAGCCTATACAAGTAGCTTCAAATATCTATAAAGAAAACAAAAATTGAAAAACTAATAAGCTAAGAAAAAGGGCAATAAAAAAGGCTGCACACAAACAGTGGCCTTCTTTTTTGGTTTTTCAAGAAAAATGTGGCTTATGCAGCCCACAAAATAAGTTACAAAATAAGCTTAAAAGTTAAAAACAAGCTAAAACAGGTGTACACAATCTCCTAATGAGCTTGTGCACAAAAATTCAAAAGCTAAAAACAAATTTAACTAACTAAAAAATGGAATTGAAAAAAAGACAGTTTTACTATGAAAAGTTTAACCAAATTTTTTTTGGACAGAATTTGACTTGGGGAAATGTAAACCAAAAGGACTTTTGCCTATGCAATTTACACTATAACTTGACACAAAATCAAGACACACAACTGTTTTAAAAGGCTTAACTAAATGAGCACTTACAAACTGTGCTATCACCACAGTTTTAAAAGACCTATTAGAAAAACTTGAAAAATAACTATTGGACAAAAAATCTTTTAAAAACAGCTTAATACCAACTTAATAAGGCTGGCCAAAGTTGGCCAAAATGACCCGAAGTGTTTTTATACCTTTTGACCCACTTTAGAACCTTAAACCAAACACCCCCCTTAAGTAAGTAAAAACAAGTTTTAAACTGAATTTGAAAGATTTAAGCAAAATTTCTTAAAGACCAAATGACAAGTATGAAA
>BQNB010051876.1:26567-37595 GCA_026074375.1 Tanacetum coccineum
TTAAAAGTTTTAAAAATTCATAAAAAATACAAAAATTATCAAAAAAATATTTTTCATTTTTAGAAAATTTTCTTTAGTCATATATTACGTAGGAAAAATACGGGTCTCGGGTACGGTTCTTGTCTTGACTCGTTTTTGGGTCAAACGACCTCCGTTTTCAATCTAGTTTTTTTTAAACTTCGTTATTTGTCATTTAGAATCTATTTTAGCTTTTAAATTTGTTTTAGGGTTTAATTTGCAAAATTTAAGTTTTTGACCCTCGTTTTTCGTGCCCGTTTTAGGATTTAAGTTATTTAGCTTTCATTTTTAGGTTTTTCTCAATCGTTTTTGCTTGTTATTGATTAATTTAGCTTGCTACACTCCCAAATCATTACTCTCATTCAAACTCCAATTTTCCGACTGTATCGATTCTCCAGCACAGCCTCGTTGGAGATAAACGACCCGGGGATATTCTATACTACTTCTCGGTTTTATTTATTGTTTTTAGATTATACTTATTATATATATTGTATTATATATTATATATATATAAGGTGTTAGTTTCAGAGTCAATCACTGCTACTATTTATTAATACCGCTGATTACTGATGTTACTTTTGTCAAACACATCTTATATATTTAGAAAGTCATCTAGCTTCTAATAAAACTAAAAATGCTTTTTACTTTTATATTTATCATATAACCTTTTGTAAAATAATTTTGTTAAAAATTTCTATTAAGATAGTTTGGTTTACGAATCTTATTGAATTATGTACAAAATAAGCCAATTCATATACTAGTTTCCAAAGAGTACTCAATTTTATGCAAAAGCTAAGAAGAAAAAATAAACAGTCCCAAAACAATGGTAACACTATTCTTCAAACTTGACAAGTCAAGTTAGCATAACTTATTTATATGGTACACTATAATCTAAAATTTACATGGGCTGATTTACAACGCACGTCTTATCTTATATGATATAATTAACAAATAAACGACCGTTAACAAATAAGAAATTTGATCTCTGCAACAACTAGTCAACTACTATCAATCATTTAACTTGATAGAATTTGTTCTATCTCGTAGGTGTAATAACACCTCGGACATCATGGGTTCAAAGAAACAAAAACTATATTTACATGCAACCAAAAAGATTGCAACTATCATGATCTCTTGCAAATACGGAGTATTCCTTAAGGATTAAACGAGAATCTTCCCAAAATACCTTGCTTGTATGGCAAGTATGTTTTCTTCTTCATGTCATTTGAAACAGCTCGGTTAACCGTGTAATGGTGCTCGTGAGCCGACACACGTCCTCTTCTCTTCGACATTGATCCAGAGTTCCTAACATCTTGATAATGTTTCCTGAAATTAGCTGAATATTTCTTCAAAGGGTCTCGGTCCATTGCTCGTCCATCTGAAGAACTTCTAAACAAGAACAAATCCATAAAACTCCATTTTTTCGAGCCGTTTTCTGATGGAGTTGGAGAAGATGGTGTCATTATTTGCTCTCGACGTTGAGTTGAGGCTCCAAGTGGTGACAAAGATCGTGTTCTTCTGCTTCTTGACGAAGGTAATCGAGAAGCAGAAGAAGAAAGCCCTCTATCTCTACCCCTTTCTCTCTCTACTTTCCTTGGCGAATCCACGGTCTTGATCACACCGCCTTGAAATAAATCATCAGCCGGGACCGAATCACTACCAAAATGGCAGCTGCTTACATCAAAAGAAAACTCATCTTCGGATAACTTTTTGGGCGTCTTAGGGACACCAGGCTTTTCCTCCCATGCAAAAGGGACAGTGGCATGAGAAGTACGTATGCGGGTAAGACCTACATCATCAATCAATAACTCCTCGAACCCACAATACAGCTCTGTGAGCTGTTTGGGGCTCGACGGGGCACTAGTGTAGCCATATGTTGAAGATTTAAAGTCAAAATCCATAGCTGGGGCGACTTCCATAATGATAAGTGTAAGTAAAATAGATAAATGCTCGAATTTGGTATGAAACAATGCATGAGGATTGATGGTTATAAGCATTCGTATTCTGAGTGAGGAAGGATATGAGAAGGTTCAGGGAGGTAAGTTAAGTTGACTAAAAAATGAAAATTTCAAGTCTAAGTTGCCGTCTTTGTTGTTTAGTATTTAGAGTTGCATTTGTTTTATTGTTGTTTTTATATTTAAAAATTGATGTAAGGTTGGATCTGGAATTAAAAATGTGCAGCAATACAAACATGTGGTATATTTTAATTTGAACCAACATATTTTTCTACGTTATCTAATTAAAGTGGCATAAAAAAATCTTGACCAGCAACTAAACTTGTCATGCAACACATGTGTTGCTCGATTTTGTTATTTTTAGATATAATGTTTTATATTTATATTTTAGTTGATGGAGTTAAAAGTAACTTCGAATTGATGAAGAATACACTTGACCCGAAGTTAGTTTGATGATTCAAAGATGGATTTTTGACAAGATAATTAACATGCTACGGTTAAAAAAGTATTTTATCATATTTACCTTGTATATGCAAGGTCTGACGGATATACGAGCATAATATAAACTCTTATAGCGGATGTAGCAAGGGGAGCTTGGACATGCTGTCTCTCCTCACCTGGACATTGTTCTTAAAACATTGACCATCACTAGTGGCGGAGACAGGGAGGGGGCTAAGGGGGCAAGTGCCCCATATCAGAAAAAAATTGTAGTGTAAATTTTTTAAAATATTCAGGGTTTTTTGTAATTTGCCTCCATAAAAACCAATTTTTAATGTAGTTTTTAAAAATTATCGAAATATGCCCATCGAGAAAAATATTTTGGCTCCACCCCTGACCATCACCCACGCGTTGATGATCGATTTTTGAGCACAAGTCGGTCGACCGTTAAAGGAGATTCGAGAAAAGATGAAATAAGAGTACGTGTTTCATAAGGGGTGTAAGGGGAAGGAGTGGTACCATTTTCATCTAAGCAAATTTAGAAGGCATAAATATCGTAAGTAACAATCACGCAAAAGCATAGCACAAGTTTTTTTTTATCATTTAAATTTCTTAAAAAATCTTTATTTCATTGACATGTCCGATACCATCTTAAATTATACCATCCAATTACTTTTCGGATTAGCGTTACCTGCGGCTCTCCAAATCTTAGCCGACTTGTGAAGGTTGTTGTTGTGTGTGGGTTTAGTTTTTGTGGAATATATTTGTGTATAACAGTCTAAGTGAACGTATGTTTGGGTGATAATCATTGTTGTCTTATTGGTGGTGATGTTGTTGATGAGTGAATAAGTGATATGACGCTGAGTTAACGATAATGATGTTAGTCACCTCTATAGCCACTTTTAGATTATCCGTTACGGTATACGAGTATGTAATTTGGGCAATGATTTGGACACTTTAGAATTTGATTGAGACACTTAAAGATGTGCATCGAACAATTGTACAATGTATCCATTGTGCTTTAACAAATTGTACATTGGAATGTGCCAATAAAAAATTAGAGTGCGTCAATCAATTCCCATGTAATTTCAAGCACTCCAAACTAAAAAATCTAGAATTACCATGTTCTTGTAACATTTGAGAAAAGAGTCCTAATTAGTAAAATGGGCCTTTTGTTTGGATCTGTTATGAAGTGAACAACTCAATGTCTAACATGCAACATTAACCATTTAGAAACCCCAATAAACATTCTAGTTTAAACAACATCTATACCCATTTGTGAAACCCATTAAGCCTTTAGTTAGAACATAGAATAACAGTTTTACCCATAAGAAACAAAAAACTTAGAATAATGAGTCACTGTGCCATACGAAAAATATGACTTATTATTCGACATCGTCCCAGAACTAGTTGTTTCCAATACGGCCTTATTTTTTTGTAACCACGTAACATAATCCGCAACCAAATATATAATCAAACTAATGGGAACTTGTCAATTAGATGATTAGCTGGCCTAAACCTGGTATGTGAGATTAAAATCCATTATAAATTTATGGTTCAAAATCACTTTGTGTTATAGATATTGGGGTTTGCGAAAAAAAAAATCTGACTGGGTTATCATCGTTTAACGGTCGATTTATATTTAATTGATTAATCCAATATATGGACCTATGTACGAATTATATCATTATCTGCACTTTTGGAGGAAAAAAAAACCCTTAGGGCCCGTTTGGTTCAAGGATTCTTCAGGATTCTTAAGGAATTGGAATTAGATTCAAATTTCAAATCGTGTTTGGTTGAAATCCGGATGGAATTGGAGGTGTTGGAATCTTAAACATTCCTTATACTAAGGAATTAAACATTCCATCACTTTGCATAAGGAATGTTTAATTCCTTAGTATAAGGAATGTTTAAACTTTTACTTTTTTTAAACTTTTAATTTTTTTTAAAACTTTTATAACGTAAAGTTTTTTTAAAAAGCAAATCTTTTTTAAAAAAAGTAAATTTTTACTTGGTAAATTTATAAAAAGTAATTTTTTTTAAAAAAAGTAAAAAAAAAATTAAAAAGTAAATTTTTTTATAAAATGTAAAAAAAATTTTAAAAGTAATTTTTTTTTAAAAAAAGTAATTTTTTTATAAAATGTAATTTTTTTTTAAAAAAGTTAATTTTTTTAAAAAAAGTAAATTTTTTTAAAAAAGTATATTTTTACTTGGTAAATTTAATACTTTATAAAGTAAAAAAAATATTTTAAAAAAAAAAAATCTTTTTTAAAATAACGTAAGAAAAAAATTTAAAACAATTTTTTTAATAATGTATGAAACACATGACATATTTTGAATTTTGTAAACCAAACAGAAATCTGACATGGAATTTCATTTCTTTCTCCTAACCAAACACATGACATATTTGGAATTTTTACATTCCAATTCCTTAAGATTCCCAATCCTTGATAAATTCCAATTCCTTGACAAAACATTCTACGAACCAAACGGGCCCTTAAAAGATTATTCTCACAATCTTCAAATAACTTTTAAGCTTAAAAGAAAGTTACAACTATTATACTTTGTTACATGTACATTTGTCAACATGCTTAAATAGAAATGTACTTTTCAAAATTTACACATCTAGTAAACACACTTGCTTTATTACCAATCTAACCATTCAAACTTTTGAATTTATTACGATATTAGAAATTTTGTCACATTTTTTCACTTGTTACCGATTCAGCAGGTAAAAAATATTCCACGTCATCTTAAATTTTTTTTTTCTTTAACTTTGTGCTTAAGTGTCTAGTCCAGTCAAAATTGTCAAATTAAATGACTAATATACCCTTTATCTTCTTCCCAAAAAATATATTACATGAAATTTTGTTTTATTTTTATTAAGAATCATTTGATGTTACCTAGAGCCAGAACCCACACGAACACTGTCATCTTTATTCTATAGCCATCTTTATAAATCAATATGAAATATTTCTAGAAATCCAACACCCCACAAAAAACTCCAAACTCAATCTCAGCCGAAATAAAACAAAAAATTAACCGGACTCACAACAAAACACTCCCAATCGATCTCTAAAAAATTATCTACGTGTAAAACAAAATTACAATATCCAAACACTCCCAATCCATCTCCAAAACAATCAACATTTTTTTGCAGCAATTGACGATGAACGTGTTACCATTTTCTCAGGAGCGTATCCTAAGCTTGAACTGTTTTTCTCAGCTTGCTGTTGTGATGTAGGAATACAACTAGTAAGTGGGTGGTTAGTATATTTGCTCACCTACTTGTGTTTGCCTACTATTGATTGTTTATGACGTGGGGGTGTTTGTTATGAATTTGTTGTTCATGTTTATTTGTGATTTGGGTTTAATTTTTGTGTTTGTTGTGTGATGTTATATGGGTTTGTGATGAATTTTTTGTTGTTGTTGTTGTTGATCATTTTTTTTATATTCAGTTGGCTAGGAGGATTAGGGGTGAAAGAGCTTAGGGTGTGTTTAGTTGGGGAAAATATCTTATTTTTCTAGGAAATTTTTCATTTGAAAATGTAAAAACTGAAAACTTATTTAGTTGCATTTTTTTAAATATTTTTCAAAAAACAAAAAATTCTCATTTTCTAAATTTATATGGAAAAATAGAAAACCACAATTTACTATTCTCCATTTCTTGTTTTCTCTAACAAAATAAAACGTAAATATAACTCAAACCAAATAAAACGTGAGTACCAATATTCTAACCCGATCTAGATGTGACAAATGGGTCGGATTGGGTCGGTTTGGGTCATGGGTCAAATGGGTCATGTAGGTCTAAAGTCTTGGATCTGATTAGCCTTTTGTAAGCCAATAGCTAACTTGAATAAATCCAAATTAACTATAAGAGAGACAATGACTATGAATACTATGTGCTAATGCGAAATCTTAACACAAGTACTAAGAAGAATAATTGTAAAACTAACTTTGTGTATTGCTATTGATTTCTATTAGGTTTGGATACCTCAAACACTATGTCGTAGAGTTCCTTTTATACACCAAGGAAACCCTAATAGGCTTTACAAAACGTGTGAAAGGATAATCCATATCCTTTCCTAAGATATCTCCTAAGATATCTCTAAGATAACTATTATAACTATTCTGTTACATAAGCAGACTTAACTAGACAAGGCCAATACTAACTATAGTACTGCCAGACTTAACTTAGTACTGGCAGACTTAACTATGTCTACCAGACTTAACTCTATAACTACCAGACTTAAGTCTGTTTACAATAATTCCTAACAATCCTCCCCTAACTTGAACTTCACTTGTGATCTTCAAGTTTCTTTGAGTACCTTCATTACGATCTTCCTGAGGATTTTGTGAGCATTATCTTTGGAATTATTCTTGAACTGCAACATGATCTTTGCAGCAACTCTTTAAAAACATCATGATCAGCACTTCACAGCAACAAGTCATATCTCTTCAGCAACACTTGAATAAGCAGCAACATTGACTATATGTACATCAAATCATAAAGTTTTCAGTCTATTCTCATCACTTCCAGGTGTGTTAACTCCTGTGAGAGGTGAATCACTGAAAATTTAATGGATTTGATGTCTCTTTACCAGTTAGCCATTAACTCTGGAGTAGTCAGTCCTTTGGCTACCAGAAAGGTGCATGTCCATGGTTGACTGAAAACCATTTCAACTCTCAGTACGTGAAACATTGGTGAGTTGAATACCATATGGTTTTTGGCAAACCATTACAGCCATGAACGGATTTGAGATGCCTTTACCTGTAGCCGTTTGCTCAGGGCTAGTCAATCATTTGGCACCTAGAAAAGGTAAATTCCATGGTGGATTGATTACCATATCAACTCTTTGTACATGAAACTTGGTGAGTTGATGTACCATCCACTTTTTGGTAAAGTGTCAACCATCTAATATGGATTTGCAATTTGTCTTTACCATAAGCCATAATCTCATGGACTAGTTATGGTTTTTCCACAGCCTTTACCACAATCCATAAACTTGTGGGCTAGCCAACTCTTCACTCAAACAGATATGGTGAGTTGAAAACCATACAACTTATTGGCAAGTTGTCAACCATAAAACGGATTTGAGAAATACTTTTCCACAAGCCGTACCCCTGTGGTCAAGTCAGTTCTTAATGCTGGTTAGGCTTGGTGAACTGAACACCATTTGTTGTGTAAGTGCTAAAGCACCTCCACCAAGTGTTGTTCTCCTCATCTCCATTCTAGATCTTCAACTTATCAATTTCCATAGATATGCTGATAATTCTTTCAAACACTTAAGCTTTAATCCCAGCTTTCTTCTCAATCGATTTTACCAGCTTTTTCTTAACTTCAGTATTTTGAGCAAACAACTTCTTCTTAAGCATCATACTGCACACTTCTTCTGACAAGGGATATGACCTTTCAGCCAACATATAAATGGCTGTTGTGTTATGTAAGTTCAAACAGTGAACATTACATGAATCATAATATCTCCAGTTCACTATAGGAATGTGCATAGGTAAACTCCACACAGTATCTTCACTTTGTGGTGGATCAAACATAATCCTAAGATTTTCAGCAAATGCACTCTCCAAATCTTCTTCAGGACCATAAGCAGTAGTCTTTTGCAACACAATTTTATACAAATCAACTAAATCATCTCTTGAGATATTATGCAGCATTGCTCCAAAATTCACAAACACTGAATCCCTTTGATTTGCTCTGATGAGGTGACAATAACCTTTACCTCCATGTCTAAGAATCTTCCATTTCACAATCTTTGAGGATGTAATATCAACTTCTCCAGATTCAGGTTCTGTAGAAGTATGCAAACCAATCCCTTTTCTAGCCTTTGACTTTCTCCTACTCATTTTTAGAACTGGTTGCTTGACCTCAATCTCTTCTTCTTTCACAAACTTGGCAGATTCAGGTATAGGAATATCTTCAACATCCAATACCTTTTGCTTCTTTTTCTCAGCACCTTGAAGAGTTTCACCAGACCTTTTCAAACTTTCTTTCTCCTTTTCAGAATCCATAGGAATAAAATTTTCTATGCTTCTGATAGTTCTCTCAAATTGTACCTTGAGTTCCTCAAAAGACAACTTCTTAAGTTGAGGAATTGTCCAACCATGACTTTGACTTCTGACATAGTTCATCATGTAGTTTCTCTGTTCAGCTTGGGTCATTGGCTTATTCTTCTTTGCTTTCAGCTTTTGTTCTCTAATCTCCCTTCTTCTTTTCTCAACTAACTCAACCATTTTCTTGGCATAATCCTCAGCATCAATATCAGAACCAAAAACACTTTTTCTCAATTCTGTGCTTGCTTCCATCCTTGCTCTGATTAAATCCCAATCTTCTTCTGTATAATATTGAGCTTGTTGTTGAACTTCAGCAGCTCTTTTTCTTTGTTGTTCAGACATCTCAAACTCATCATTCAATCTTTTAGCAGCCAATGCATCTAATCTTTGAAGTTCAGCTTTTCTTTCAATTTCAGCTGCCTCTTGAGCTTGGATTCTTGCAATCTCTGCTAAGCTGGCTTCCTCTTCTCTAATCTGTTTCTTTGATCTTTTAGGCTGAGGTTGTTCTTCAAGTACTTCCTTTCCTTTTCTTTGGCTGACTCTGACTTCACCAGAACTAATATTTGTGAAACCAGACTTAATCTCCTCACTAGCAGACTTAAACTTTGTATCACCAGAACTAACTCCAACATCCAATTTCTTCTTGAGACCAGACTTAACTCTCCTAGTGTAAGTCTTAGTATTTTGAGAAGCCACCTGCACTAAGGTCTCAGCAGCCTGTAAACCACTTGGACTAATGTCTGCTTCCCCTGAATCTTTGCCCTTAGGAGTTTCAAATACATCTTCTTCTCCTAAATTCCTCCCCTGTTTGGAAGAATTAGTAGCATATTCACTCTCTGAGTCACTTAGAACCAGCTTCCTAGTTGGTAGATTCCCATACTTAACCCTTGTTTCCAGCTTTTTGACCTTCTTTACTAATTTTACTATAACAACAGCTGTGGTCTATTTATTCTCCTTTAGTTCTTTCTCCAAATTATCAATCCTAGAAACTAATTGAGGTACTAGGTGCAGCAAATCAGCTACATTGATTCTTGTAGCCTCAGCATAAGTTGAAGTAGGACCTTGAAGTGGTGGGGACTTAGGAGGTGATGTTGGTTGTGGTTCAAGAGAAGCTTGTTGTTGTACAGGTGAAGGTTGTGGTTGGTCATAGTTGTGTTCTATAAGTTTAGGTGATATAGATTTAAGTTGAGGTGAAGATGTCTCAACTTGGGTAGGAGGAGTGTGAACAAAATCAGATGATGAGCCATGAAGTTTAGTCTCAGTTTCTAATTCTTGATCATGGTGGGGTGCAGTTGTAGGTTGAGAGGTAGAGGGTACTGATGCATTTGGTGGTTGTGATTCAACATGCCCTTCTTGTGGTTCACCTTGGTTTTCATCATGTCCTGCAATCATGTTAGCTAACAATAGTCTATTCACCCCAGCAAACCCTCTATTTATGTTCCCAAAAATCTTTTTAGTCAATTGATAAGCTAAATAAAGATTTGTGTTAACAGGTTTAGCTTCCAAAACCATCGATAAAAATCTGGGATACATTAGAAACTTTTTCTGACTTGTTACATTGGCCACCATTGCTTCAAAAATCATTTTAGAAAAATTATAAGTTCGGCCAATAGATAGACAGATTAGCGCAGTAGCAAGTTTGCTACCAAACTGATCCCATCCCCCACTTTTAGAACTTATACAATGTAAAATGCGGTGGACCATAAATTTCCAATTATGGGTAAAATGCTTTTTCCAAAATGTAAAAGTATTATCTATTGGATACCCCAAATTAGCCATCCCCTCAAAAATTTCAGCATTAGTGAACTCAGTGATACCATTTTCATCTGCGAGTTTAAGTTTATTTCTAACAGATTATTTAGAAATTGTGTATTCATGGGTATCAATTATGGCTTTTAATTCTTGTTCCCTATTATCAAGTGTTATGACAGTGACAGTCTGCCAAAACTGTTTGATTACTGAAACATAAATAGTAGGATTATGTTTCAAGGCATACTGATGTGAGTGCCTATAAGAAAATCAACTATCTGCTCAAAACCTGCACTTCCTTTAGGTTTCTTAAGAAATCTCACCTGATTATGCTTAGGTACGAAAGCCATTGTAGTAGAAAGGTTGTGATTGTTGGTGATTATCAACTGGGTTTGACTAGTACTGATTATAGCTGCTAATTGACTTTATATGCGAATAAGAATGGATTTCAATTGTTTCTCCATGAAAATAGGCTCTTTTTAATGAAGAAAACTATTTTGAGTGAGATAAAACAGTAAATATCCAATTTGTATCATTATCCGCTTAAATATCCCCGCAATTTGCTATAACGGTCATATTTAGTAAAAAGTCAAAGTTGTGAGACCAAACAGTACTAACGACTAGTTACCATGATTAATATTGGCCTACCAGACTTAAATCTGGTCAACCAGTATTAACAATATATTGTCAGAACTAAACAATAAGCTTACCAGGATTAATATGTAACACCCCTAAATTGGGTCGCAGCGGAATAAGGGTCCGGGGCGTGTTACTTCATAGATCAATAACACAAGATGTA
>BQNB010051877.1:14166-38628 GCA_026074375.1 Tanacetum coccineum
ATTCATCTTTTATTGCTAACTGTTTTATTTCAGGATAAGACGACGGTGTTGCAGCCTCATTCCAGCGAAGTCGGATTCATAAACCACACGCTCATACTCAAGCTTTCAAAGTCAATTGTTTAACATCAAGATAGTTGATTCTAAACTTCCTCACCATCAAAGAGCCTCAAAGTCAAATAAGGAATCATGAATTGGGGAGATTGTTAGACTTATACTCACATATGTCAAACAAGAATGTAACAAGTTGATCAAGGAAGTCAAATCGAGATGATTCAAGTCAAGGAGATGATGCAAGATAACGATCTCAAGAATTCAAAGTCAAAAGATAAAGGCTCAAAATCAAGATCATAAAGCATGGATGAACAAAGCCATTACAAATAAGACAAGACCATAACAAGGTAAAGCATAAACATCAAACATCATATCTTCAATGTCATCAGCGGTACAGAGGAGTTTGAAGAAAGAGACCTCAACATTAGGGGAGATTGTTAGCCTTAATTATATTAAGTCAAACAAGAATGTTATCGGTCTTAGAAAGTCAAACTAGGTCTTGTATTGTAATAGGCTAGTCGAGTTCAATGGGCTTGGATTGTAATCTAATATTCTCCATGTTTCGGGCTCAAACCCCACGAGAAGCCAAGCTCGGCCCGTTTAGAAGCCCATACGCCTCACTTAAGGCAAAAGGGTATAAATATCCCTTCACCACACTTGGTGAAGGGTGTAGGTTTTCATTTTGTTGTAAGTGTAAGCCTCCCACACTCTTTTCTCTAATCTAATATTCATCTCTTATTTTTCTTTCTCTACTTTCTCTCTTTCTAAGATTCCATCTTATTTTCTAGCTTATTGGTGCTTATTTATAAGTTGTGATTGGATTATATCGTAGGATAACAATAAGTATCAAACCTGTTATGGCGTAACTGATAAAGGTGTTACGCCATAACCTTCTTACACGGCGTTCCATAAATAAGTAATTGTTGCGGCGTAACCAGATATTGCGTTATGCCGTAACCTTCAAATAATTTCCATACGTACATGATCTTCATTCAATATTTGTGGATCTTCATGGTTACGGCGTAACCATAAGGAGTGTTACGCTGTAACTCTATCTTGGGTAAGATTTCTTTCCAAATACATGTTTATGACGTAACTAGATATGGTGTTACGCCGTAATGTTGTCCTTGATCTTCGTACTTGCTTAATATATGTTACGGTGTAACCATTTTTGGTGTTACGCCGTAACATTCTTCAGATAATTACACTTTAAGCCCTTTTTCCCTTGTTTCTTGTCATTTTCCTGATTTCACCTGAAAACTACAAAATGATAGAAAATATCTCATTTTTGAGTATTAGTGAAACATTTGCAAGTAATATAGGGGGTATTTTTCCACTAAAAAGTATTATAATTGATGTTATCAAATATCTCCCCACTTGACTTCTGCTTGCCCTCAAGCAGAACCTGTTAGAACATTTCATAAAAAGATTTCTCGAAAATTACTACAAGAAATAAATCTATAAAACACTTACGCTATAAAACATCAAAGCCGAATACCTCACAAAAAGAGGATAAAAAGTCAATCAGCTCTCCACTAGTCTAAGTGTTTCATTTTCTGGGTGATCTCTTAATTGCACAGTCATAGCATGTATTCTATCATAAGCTTGGAAAGTACACAAATCTGCACCAGTTAGAATTATGGTCTAAATAATTCACGAAGGCAACTAAGGTCATATGGTTTTAAAGGGGTTAGGATAGACATGGGATACACATTTAATGGTTGTTAACATAAAAACACAAAGCAAATAGTCTAAAGTAATCTAAGGTTGTCATAACTAGCTACTATCCATCCATAGGTCCAAGAGTCTAAGTCCGAAAATCTAATCTTTAATAATGGGCTACTAGCTCCATTCTTCATAAGTATTGGAATGACTTGGTGTAATAATAGGCTACTAGCTCCATTCTTCATAATTATTGAGATGTCTTGGTGCAATAATGGGCTACTAGCTCCATTCTTCATAATTACTTAATTTGCACCATCTTTATATTCTTTAGCACATAGGTCGTTTTTAGCTGCACCCTCTTTTCTTTCTTTTAAAACACGCAAATGCTATAGGAGTTTATATCTTTTAATTATTGGCCCTACAACATTTGATATTATACGCACACCCCCCACTTAAGATGAACAATGTCGAAAGTGATGATATAGGGGGGGTCTTTGTAGATCATAACTGATTGGTCTTCCATGAATGCATAAAATTTTCATTCCTATTCCCCTGAACCATGGACATAAGTAGCTAGATATTTCAACACAAAGATAACTATAGACTACAGAGTATGTTAAGGCAAAATGGTGTAACGATACATATAACAATGGGTGAAAATATAAATTAGTTTAACAAGGGTGATCTAGGGGTATCTTGTGTAACACCCCCATTTTTACAATATAGCAGCGGAAGCTAATCTGGGGTATTACTTCATGGATACAACAATCATAATCATAGAAAACAACTTTAAAAGAAACGTTGTTGGAAAAATTTAGTTATCATTCATTATAATCAGAGTTTTTACAAAATGCAGGTCCCAAAATCTAAAATATTAAGTTTGAATGATAACAGTTCAGCCATCTTCGAGTCAATGCCACTTCGTGCCGCAACTTGCTTAATTACCTGAGATAAACATGCTAAAAGGGTCAACACAAAGGTTGAGTGAAATTCATAGGTTTGAAATGTAATAGTTGAAAACAAGTTATCAAAATGGAAATATTGGCATTGCAGGGATAATTATCATGGAGAACTTTTAATATCATGGAGAACCGTATTATTATTGGAAAATAGTTGAATATTATCATATGGTTGAATGCAAGTCACTATAATGGTAATAATTGCAACGAATACAATTATCATGGAAAATCAGGGTAACATTATTATTGCAGCTAAGCTCATGACATCAATACATTAACAGGGAAATCACCGTAGTGATATTGGTTAGGGACAGATGTCCCCGTGGAAAAGATAACTTGCCAAGGTTACCTATTAGGACAAATATAGTGCGTTTGGCTACCCCAAGCATGGGTATACAAACGGGAGCCGTCACCCCCAATAGATCTATTCACAATATTCGCGTTCACTCGCAATGCAAGTAATTAATGATTCATGATATGGAAATAATGGCACTGGAAGCTACTTAGGCAATAATATATCTGGATAGCATACATTTAGAAAACACTTGCATTCATGGTTTATATCAGGTATCACAGGTTTATAAAGTATTCAAAAGATTGAAATATGGGGTTATGAATTCATTAAGCCTTTGAAAAGTAATCACATTGTTATAAGATAAACGAGTATGTAAAAGAGTTTGTAACAAGCATGTATCCCCCTCGCGGGTTTATAAAACATGTAAATAAGTAAAGGCGAGGTTATGAACTTCACCTGGTAGGTAGATGTAATAAATATTCTGAAATGAAAGCTGACGACCTTATCACAATCTTAACCGGGGAATGTTGATATAGTAAAATGATAGTAAATAGCCACGTCACACAACCTGAGTAGAATATGTCAAGTCTTAGGAAGATTGTACTTTAGAACTTTGGTTTAAGAGTTATGAGTTTGATTGAAGAGTTTGGAATTATTGTATCACCGTTCAGGCCATCATAATTCAGAAAGTCGTTCAGTTAAACGTTTGAAGAGTAGGGCACTTTAAATCGTAATAACCAACAACTCAGTCAGAACGTTATACCAGGTTGAAATCCTTAATATGAAGCTCCCTAGTATTGTGATACGATATAATCGGTTTTAAGCGTTTTAATCAATATCTGGAAATGTTAAGCACGAGAAGCGTTAATTAAAGTTATGTCTGGTAAGGTTTTAAACATGATTTTATAATTTTCAAATGTTACATTTTTAGACCCTAGGTCTAGGTAGAGTGTGGAGTTTGGAAATTGCAACATAGGTCCTTGGAGTTTGCATTTTATTGATCTTGCGTCCTTTAAACTTTGAAAAAGATATACCAAGTAAACTTGGAGTTTGAAAAGATGTAATAATATATCCCTGGAGTTATAACTTTTGATATAATGGACACTTTTAGTCACTTTTAGTTATAGTTTTCGAAAGTTACGATTTTACCCTTTGCTTGGATAATAATTACAAAACATGTCCTCACAATTGCCATGCAAAGCTTAGTTTAACATTTCAATAGGCATTTATAAGTTATAATAAACTAAAATATGAAGTTTTAATGAAAAACACAAGTTTAAAATAACGATTCGTTAAGCTAGGAAGCAAATGGTAATCAAATTAGGGGTTTTAAAATGTTAACCGAGTGGGTTTTAAGTTCAAATTCCTTCATTAATCAATAAAGTAGTTATTATTAGTTAGTTAAGCATACTAGGATAGATTTAATAACAATTTTTAATCTTTTTACATTTAGTTTTAAGAAAAACGCGAAATTAGGGTTTCGGGTGTACGGTTTTGGATCAAAACAGAAAATGAGCATGAATTGAGTTATGAAACTTTAACAAGAGTATATTTAGGATCATATGAACATTATAAGGGTGTAGTATCAGAATTAGAACATTCAAAACCTGGGTTTGAGCTTCAATGATCAAAAATGGTGGAAATGGGTCATTTCGGGTAGTATTTCCACTCGTACGCCTTGTATCTTTACTCCAAGGCTTCAATTCTTCAGGGGATTACTTCTTGAACTTCTTTATTGATCTAGGATCATAAGGGTGCAAGGATTGCTGCCTATAAGGTTATAGAGGCGGAGGTGTGGTGCATGTTGAAATGAACACATTAGCTCCTTTTTATACCCATTTGAAGGTAGTTAAGGAGTAAGCAAAGGATATGATTCTGGTCATTGCTTGTAATAGGCTCTAGTGTATGATGTGTCTATCCTAGTAATCAATGGGGATGGTGGTCTAGAAAAACTAGTGAAGGATGTGGCTTTCCTTTCTTGATTTCCGCGGGTGAAGAGGAGCAAAAGAGAGGCCATGTGCTCTCCAATTTTGAAAACCAAGGAATGGTATTAAGGAGGTGTTTATCTGCTTTGAGGGTTTCTAGAAGGAGTTCACTTAAGTTATTTGCACCTTGGAATAGTTTGAAAATTGGTCTAATTTAAATGGTGAAGGGGTTCGGTCAGATTTGACTCGAATGGTTTTCAAGCGTTTTTCTTTAGGTACATTGTGTATATAATCGATTATGGATAGATGCATAATAGCGTTGTTAAGGTTGGTATTATTGTAATTTCATTGATTAGCAATTGGTTTGGGTTATAAACGGTATTAGAATTGAAGAACGAGGTTACAGGTTCTATATAGGCTTCGTTTAGGGTCCCAAACAACCCACCCCCCCTATCTTGACTTTCTTGTGTTTTTTCTTGCATACTCTGATTTAGGAATGATGGTATACAGATCCTAGGGCTTATATAAAGTATTTTAATATGAAGTCTTGGTGTTGGTTTAAGTTTAAAATAGGTTGAAATTGTAAGAATAAGCGTAGCTTGGAAATCTAGGGTTCATATAAGGCTTTAGGGTTTTTCTAGCTTTGTATTGCTCGTAGATTATTGAAGCAAAGGATGGTTATGGATGAGTTAATGGTTTGTATAACTCTTTTTATGGGTTTACATTGTATCATTGGTTGTTTACTTGAGAATGAGATTGGTCTGAAAAATGAGTAAACGGGTCAAAATCACAATTAGGCAAATTAGGGTTTTATGGATTCGTTTCTTGCTATATTGAAGTTAGATTGATGAAATGATAATGGGTTTTGATTGAGAATGTTGGTATTTTTTGTTATTATAACTTATTTAAGTATTGGTTTAAGTTTACAATGGATAAAATGAAGAAACGAGTCATAGTGTAGTATTTAGCTAGGGTTAGGGTTTATACTTGGATTTTCTTGTAATTCATGGAATGAGGAGGAATATGGATTGTATATGAAGTTATGCCTTGCTTGCTAACTCGGTACTTGATGGATTGTACAAGATTTCTTAGGAAAATGGTGGTAATAATGGATTATTTGGATATTGTGCTTTATTGACTTGTACATTGTCGCTTGAAAAACTTGTACTTGACTTGGAGGGAGTTTATTATTTCATATGAGATGTTGTGTTACTTGTTATTTATGCCTTTAGTAGCTTGTACATTCACTTTAGATAATTGACCTTTTCATGGAATTTAGGGGTTTAAGGTATCGATAATGGTTTAAAGCCCGTTTTGATATAACGTTGCGAATGGTACATTATAGGAATAATGTACTTTGTAAAAAGAATATGATGATATTGACTTGACATGTTATGATGTTTGCTTGACATATATGAAGACATGATTGCCATAGATAGGTTGTGTGAGCTCGTCTACTTTAGTTATGACATACTGAGATATATTTGTATTGTTATTAAAGCGAAAAATTTCCCGGATAGTTGGTGATAATAGTAAAATAGGTTTTGCAGTTGATGAAAATTCTTAGGTTGTTATAAAGGTGCTCTGGCTACAGGTGTCGCTCCTGGAATTAGACCGATTTGAAATTCTACTTGAAGAATGAGAGGAAGGCCAGGTAGATCTTCAGGAAAAACTTCCAAGAATTCTCTGACTACCAGTATGTATTCTAGTCATTTCTAGTCCGACTTCTTTTCCATTATTTATGGGATTCGAAAACTTGTCATCCATGGATATATAACCTTTCCGGTATTTTTATACAAGATATGAGATTTAGTCGTAGTTTAACTTTAGTCCACCTCACGAATGATTAATGTTTCATGTCGATGGGAATGGTGGTCGACTTTCTCATATCAGATGATCACTAGCATGATACTTGGATAACCAATCCATACAAATGACGACGTCAAAACTAACGTAGTTTAATCCGGCATAAGATCAATTTTGAAAAGGTTAGTTTAACATGGTCTCGGATAGCACCTGAATAAACGGGTGTTTATGCTTACTAAAATTTCCGTCAGCCATTTTGATTTTCGTAAAAGGTATCTCTTGTAATGGATAGGGAATATTTTAGATTAGAGGCAAGAGATATGGATACGAAGTTTTATCGGCTCCAGAATCAAATAATAATCTAGCTAGATGTTGGTTTAGTAGAACATACTCCCGTGACTTCGTTCGGGGTTTGATAGCTTTCCTATCCCTTAGGGCCCCCAATGGGTTAGGCTCTTCCCTGCGGCATTGTTGTTGGTGATCTTCGGCACTGTTTTGCATAATGCCCTTTTTTTTCTTTC
Source organism: Tanacetum coccineum (assembly GCA_026074375.1). Taxonomy (NCBI): domain Eukaryota; kingdom Viridiplantae; phylum Streptophyta; class Magnoliopsida; order Asterales; family Asteraceae; genus Tanacetum; species Tanacetum coccineum. The sequence goes on from BQNB010051877.1 coordinate 21,389, forward strand.
CAACAGCTTGGCAAAGTAACTGTCACTGGTAGCAGATTACTTGCTAGTAGCTGGCACTTTGTTCTGCAGTTCTTAGTCAGGATGGGCCCCACCTTGTTTAAATATTACTTCTTAACAGTGCAAGGTCCTGTGTGATGCAAGTAGTGCATTGCTTACACAAGGGACGGTTTCAGTTATATCTATTATTGTCAGTTCGTGTGGCTGCATAAGCCCTAAAGATTTCCTGTCTTGTGTTTGTTATGGTTGGTGATTATTGTAATGGTTGTTGGTGTTACGGTAGTTGTTATTATCGTTGCGGTAGTTGTTGTTGTTGAAAGTTCTTCTGTCGTTAATCTTTGTATGGTGATCACTTTGATAATTGCACGGAGTATGCTTTGATACCTGATCTATTAGCCTCTGGGTCTCATGTTAATGGTTTCCTCTAGTGTTTGAGGTTTGAGGCGGGTAAACATTCCTTCAATACTTCAAGGCAATCCCCACGATGAAAAACTTCTATCTTTTCTCATAATTTGGCACATAGTGGGACAAAAGGTTGCCAATTCCTGGAATCTTCTCAATATGTCTTGAGATCATTCCCTTCTGGACTTTAGTTCGAGGACAATACTTTCTTTATCAAACAGCTTCATTGAATTCAATATAGGTAATCTTGTACAGCATTCTTCTATCCCAATAGGTTGGCAAAATAATTCCACCAAGATAGAGCTTCTTCAGTTAAAGTACCAGTAGCCTAACTTTTCCTTGCCCAATCTTCGGTATAGTTGTTCGGGGGGAAAAACCCACTGATTCACTTCTTTTCAAACCAGCGGATGAGACCAATAGCGCCTTCCGTACCTTTGAAGTTGATAGGTTGGCAGCTCATGAACTCTTTGTAGCTACATTGTCTTGCCACAGGAGCTTCTCTTGGTCTGGTGGTATTATCAGTATTTGACCTTGTTAGCGGTTGTAACTTCCTGGGGCTGCGGTAACACTGTCAGCAACTAGTTTCCTGATGGCAGCCTGAGTCATGGCTGGTGCTTCAGATGTTGACATCCTTTTAGGAGGCATTCTATCAACATAAGATAACACATAATAAGAATGATATCACAAGTCTTAAAATGATTAAAGTTCAAAAATAAACATTGTCACAATAGTGATATCGAAATCATAGATAATTCATATCAAATAAGTTATGCTATGCATTTATTTAGAAATCATGGTATGATTCATAACGATGAAGACGGAGATGATGATATAAGAGAAGTTGTTTTAGGATGGATATATCGGTATTATGAAACAACAAGGTATAACGGGATTGCCATTGTATTATATCATGAACAACTTGCCTTTGTACTGTACATAGTCAAAATTTGACAAGTGTTGTTATTTATACCACACATCCTGTGGCTAGGTTAAAAGCTATAACTAGTATCTAATCTAGTAGTTTGATGGTCCTTTCTGGCTGTTCTTGAGTTCATAGATTGCATTTAGAAGACTTTCCTTGTCTGTTTGGTGACGAACTTGGATTTATTCAATGATTTGTTCTAGATTAGACAATCATGACTGTGACGCCAGAGCAATTTGTGTTTTTCCCATTTGCTTTCTTTTGAAGTTTTGACAATTAGTGCATGTGGACTTTTGGAGTTCGTTCAAGAGTGTACAAATCTTGTTGTATGATCACCGACTTTTCGGAGACATATATATTTTGTCTTTTATGTGCTCAATGCGGTCGAGAGAGAGTTCATCCAGGTGATCAGGATTGCTCTCCTCAATTTAACTCATAGTGACGTTCAGACTTGTCTTACGAGGCTTTCTCCTTCTCAATTTCTTGATATAGGGCAGAAGTACGAGGAGAATGATTGTTACGGCCCTTGTTTATTAGGTGACAATATTTAATCCTGAGAAAGAGTTCTTGAGGGATTAACATTAGAGATAGCATTGTAGATGGAGGCATAATAGTTGGTGGTGGAATAGGTGATTCTTTAGCATAGTATGCATGCATGACCTTCATATAGGGGTGATCCGTCCGAATTAATACATATAATATATATCTAATATATAAATACGTAATAATAAGGAAGATAATCAATAATAGTATAGTATAGTATTTCACGACGTGTTTAGAAAATCGCTTTTAACACAAGAATTATCAAATAACCTTCCGGGTCGTTTCCTCGGCGAAGAGTGGATGTGAAATTCATAAGAGAATGTTGGGATTCGAGCCTTGATTGATCCATTTAAGTTTTTGGTTTTTGTTCTTAAACTTTTTTTATACTAAAAAATTAAAAACTATATTAATTCTAAGATTTAAACTACGAGATTATACTAAAATTAATCTAAAATATATAAATGACAAATATGCTTGCTAAGTGACGTGAAATGTTCATTAAGTGCGGGCTTAGGTTCAAGTAAAATTAAATGCTTAATAATAAATAACAAGAAATTAAATTGCATTAAAAGTAAATGACGATATTTAAATTGGAAAAATTCTAATGACTATTATATATTTTAAACCTTTTTAAACCCGCACTTAAATTCCAAATCATTCATCACTTAGCAAACACAAGATATCTACTCACTATTCATAACGAAATACAATTTAGCGAACATTAGCATTTAATGACAAAAATAAATCTATACTAAGCATGGCAAAAATCAAAGCATATTATAAAACGATAAAAATAAATCTAAACTAATGAATTGAAAAAGGATTAGAAAATGGAACCAAATTGGAGACCCGCAAATAAACGAATACCACCCGATTTATTTAGCTAAAACAACTAATCAAAGTCGGTCTAGCTAAATAAACCCTTAAGCTCCTCGCCTCATGAGTTGACCGGTACCAAAATCCAAAGCAAAAATATTAAACTGTTAACTAATATAACAGTTATATACCAATTAACATTTCTGTAGCCCAACTGATTATAACTTAAATCAAAGAAACCCAAACGAACAAATGTAGGCCAAAAAGAGAATTAACACTAAACTAATTTAAGCCTTCAAGTCCAAAAGTGGCCCAATTTCATATTCTAGTACGCAATCGGCCCAATCAAATCTAACAAAGCCCTATTACCGAATCAACCAAATAGGATCCATTTCAATATCTATAACTAGTAGCAGCATATTTTAAGGACGAGTAAAAGCATTCGAACAAGTTAAATTAATAAGCCAGATCCATTAAGCAAAAACGAATAAGCACAAACTAATTAGCAACAAAATATAACAACGAAATAAAGTATCCATAAGCACACCTAAACTAATTCGAGATCTATAACAATAACGACTAAATAAGCAAAATATTAAACTCGACAAGCTCAAAACTTAATCAATGAGCAATGAAAAACAGCAACAAGGACATAGAGCTAGCAATTAGCACATAAATCATCTCAATTATCAAATCGAATAAACACATAAGCACTTAAAAATTAGATCTAGCACATTAAGCTCACTCTAAACCAATTAAGCTGTTTAGAAACTTAACATAGCAGAAAATAAGAGTTTCTATTTAAACAAAAAACGAAATAAGCACGAAAAGTAGCTTAATGAATAAGCTAAACAAAAACAACTATCACCGAGCAAATAAGAAAAAGAATAAGCAAACCAAGATCTTTAATAAGCTTCAAACTATTTTTAATACATCATATTAATAAGCTTGAGACAAGAGCTGAATACAATAAGCAGAAAAATTAAAATAAGCGCTTAGAAAAAAGAAAAATAGCCTAAAAAAATACTAAACTAAACTAAAAAAAAAAGGAAAAACTGGTAAAATTTGATGGGGGTGGCGTTTTGATTTATAGGGGTGAGAGGGGGAAGAAGTGTAAAATTTTTGCACCAATCATTAGAGAATTATTGGCCAATTATTAGACCTCACACGGATCACCACTTCACAAATTCTTGATCAAGCCGCTTAAATCATGACGCGTGTCCTTCTATGGCTGCTTTATTTCTACGCATGCATTTCGTTCGTTGGATTCTTTATACAACAAATTGGAAATGAATTAAGAAGAATGAGTTGGCCTCGCCACGTGTCTCCATCTAACTTTCCATCTCAAAGTATAGTGCAATGTCATGTGACAAAATTTTGATTTAAATTTCGATGATGTGCGATGGACATCATTTTTTCATATATAAGAATTTGATCTTTTTAAATTGATGTGGATATTGGGCTTATATTCACGTTGGGCATTTTTTGGGCTTAATATAGCTTGGGCTGGCCTGACCCGTTAAGTGGGTTACGGGCTGGCCCAATAAAATCCGAAGGCATTGTTGAACTTGTTTTCTCGCGCTCTTTTCAATCCCGTGCTTGGTTTTGTCCGGTTTTGTCTTTATTTTTGTTCTTTATTGGATATCCGTACTCTGCCACATACTACACAAAAACACAAAAACAACATATATTTGCAATTTTTATTATGTTTTTGGTCTTTTGGGGTCGTTTTTCAAGGTAAAATATATGTATAAAATAGCGAATACCAAATTCCCCCATACTAAAGTAGCAAAGTGCTCTATTAAAGGAATAAGAATAAAAGTTAAGAAACGCCCCGTTTTTCTATTTTCAATATTTTTTATTTTCTACCTTTTTTTATAACTTTCCATTACTTCATAACTTTTTCATCATTTTTTTTCTATTTTCTTTTTTTTATATATTTTTTAATACTTAGGATCATAGTAAACATTGCAAAATAAATTATCGTCCCCCAACTTTTCCTTTGCATACTAAGCTTAAAAACGAAGATCATTGTCAATTACAAGTCATGACACTTATCACTAATCATATAGACTAATTGTGTACTTACTTTTCTCCCGAATATCCTTCTTTTGTATATCAATTGTTTTACTTTAGTCATATACCGAAGGCTCTTAATGATTGTTATCGATACTTATTAATACAAAAATAAAGCGGGACGGTTAAAAATAATGTATAGCTTCCACCCTTATCCATTGAAAATCCGATGGAAGTGGACGAAATTGGCTTTTGTCTGCTTTTTGATTTAATTCTGTCACTATACCTAAGGCTCTTTAAGACATAAATCAAGTATATTATTTTACTACCATATACACCTTAGGCTCTTTAAGGTGCAAATAAACTAAAGGGCAAAATAATCAATTAATTTATAAGTAACCATAATACCCTAAGGCTCTTTAAGTACAAATAATTTTATGATTAGTATTACTTTTGCCATATACACTAAGGCTCTTTAAATCAAAAAGTAATAAAATGATTAACTTTACTCATACCATATACCCTAAGGCTCTTTAAGGTATAAGTAAAAGCAATAAACATGAAGTGCATATAATAAGCCAAAATTCGAATCATCAACTTCCAAATCAAAGCTAAGGTTACTATATATTACAATTGAACCGGTTCAACACTTTATTTATTAAACATTTATGCATATAAGTGATACAAGATATTGGGGAGAATAAAGCCACATATTAATTCTTTTTGAGCTGAAAGAAAACAAAAATCTATTCTACGTTTAATGTCATGACTTATAAATAACACTATCATTTCTCGTTCTTCGTAATTAAAAATCTCTAAGAAAGAGACTCGCGAATGCTTAGCCATATAAATTCCAACTCGGCATATTTAAAATCTACATGAGATTAGCACAAGTCTTCTTTTACGTTATAAACGAATAAAGTCTACGAATGTTAAATCTTCTTGAGACTGCACAAACTATATCGTTAATTCGTTTAAGGAAAAATCTAAGGTTTAAAATCGATCGAGTCAAAATTTATTTCTCGTTCTCACCTTTATTTATGCCAAAACACTTATTACATTATTTTTTTTACAACATTTTTCACTTTTTTATGCATAAAAATTTAAATTTTTTGCTATTTTTCATATAAATCACCATTTTTTGGTGGAAAAAAGGGTTACGCGAGAACAAGGGACTGTAAATCAAATCAGATACATTCCCACTTACTAAATACACATTGTCCTCAATTGTGAATATTAATACCCGCATATAATAATTTCACAGGCATAATTCAAGTATTAAGGGGTTAACGATAAGATAGGATATGGGATTCAATTAATGAGCTGTGGATAAAAAGCTCGAATAAATGGACAAACATGTGCACGGAGTCTTCAAAATCAGGGTAATCTATGAATAAAACTACATCAAACCAATAAAACACGAAACACGAGAAGGAAAGCATGCCCCTCTCATTAGTTGTTAGTTAAATAGAAAGAAGATAGAAACGCTTGTTTTTGTTAACCGAGTCACGAGCTTGACTCGACCCCGAATTAAGTTGTCCTTGGGGAAGCAAATGGAAAAGAAAATCTCAATCGGGCTTTCATTAATGTTCGGATAAACATTAAAGCACATGAAAGTTCCATCCCGATGAGATGCCACCGGCTTTAAGTGGAGATACCGGGGTCAAAAATAGTGTCTTCACTCCCGGTGGAGAGAAGTAAAGGAGAATCCGCAGGGTAGGTGAGAAACGGGAGAAAAGTCCGAATGACAAATGTGAAGGAATCGTCATCTTCAACATTTTGAGAAAAATCAATCTCACCTCCCTCTTGGTCATCATTAAGCTCATTAAAATTATCAATCACGGGAGCATCGGGCTCAAAATGTAAGGCATATCTCAACATACGGTGGTTACCGGAGGAGAACTTTTTATATTTCTTTAGTCGAGGAAATGTCGAATCGAAAGAAATTTCTCGGGAAGCTCCAAAAGAGGGTCATTTGAATTATCAATGCTAATCAACCCTCCCTGATCAGGCTCAATATCAAAAAGAAACAAATCATACTCGGGAAGAGAGTAATTAGCATGAGTAGTAGTACTGCCACTTCTCGTCTCTTCCGTATAATCGCTAGAAGTCTCCAATTCGGGTAAAGAATTATCCAAATGAGAAAGAGAAGTATCGGACTCCTCTAAGAACGAATCACTATCCGTGATGGGGATAGGAATTGAAGAGGGAGACCTTATGCAAAAAATACAGGGAGTAGGGTTGTTGTTCAAAGATTCGATATTAGTAATAAGATGCTATTTTCAAACAATCTCTCACGATGGTTAACGTCTTGGTTTTGAAGTAATATCTTCTAAATCAAACTCTTTCTCTTCTTGATCGACATCATTAACCTTCTCTAAGCTAACGAGCTCTGAATAGGAAGGTGATGCATAAACGTATTCGATGTTCTCAAAGGAATCGTCATCACTTGAAGTATCATCATTTGGATCAAAATCAGCTTCAACAATTTCTGGTGAAATTGGAGCAATATGAGCAAGTTCACTGGCGAACTCCTCGAGAATAGGGTCAATCTTAGAAGAATAAACAATTGAAGTATCATGGTTAATCAAAGATTCCACAAGATCAGACTCAACATTAACACGATTATTATCATAATTTGGAACAACATGTATCGTCGGAAATATCCTCTAACTCTCTTAGGATTTGGGGGACTAGGTTCTTATTACTAGATGTAATGTCAAGATGCTCGTCAACCTATACTTAGAGAGTTACGGGCTCCTCATCGGTAAATGGTGTTGATGCTTAGAGTGAATAACGAGCCAATAATATCTCCTAAAGGAATTATAATATCCTCGTCGTCAAAAGTAGTAGAAAGCATTGCGACGGACGGGCAGCAGAAATACTTGTTCTTCAATTATTAAGTTGCCTTTTCTTTTTCGAACTTCGCTCACCCATTCATTTAAAATCTTGTTTAAGTTCTCGTTTCTAATCTCACAATCTCTCTCGTATTCTTCATCAATCTTCTAGCCTCGAAATCTTTTTTTAACAAATCATTGGATTATACATTTAATTTGGTAATCAAACCAATTTCTGCTCATGCCTTATTTCCTCGATAATCATATCCTCTTTTTTCTTTATTTGATATTGTCTTTATTATCTTCATGTCATTTTTGTTTTTTTATTTATGGGCTTGTTAGGAATTCCTTGAACTATCGACGTAGTCTTGCGGGGTTGTGGTTGGTAAAACACGGAGAATCATAACGCGGGACTAGGTGCATAGTAAGTTTATTAATCGGTTGACATGGATATCATAGTGAGGATACAACCCGCAATTAGCACAACTTAGAATATTGTTGAGAACAACTCGGTGAATTTTGTGGATAATAATTATCATTAAAGTTTTGATTGTAGCACGGTTCTGGCTCATAGACAAGCGGGACTCGTGATGGACAATCATAACCGTAGTGAGAATCGTTCCCACATAACTCGCACAGAATATGTCCGAACTGCGGGTTGTGGAGGTGGTTGTAAGATAAAATTTGGAGAATTATCGAGTGAAGAATTTAGGTTTGATCAATAAGCGAATGAATTTCCATCTTTAGAAGCGCAATATGAACAAAATCCATCATCAAGCCTGTTTCCACACCATCCGCACGAGCAACGTTGACAAAGTATACCATCTAACGGATCACCGCAAAAATAGCAACTAAGTCCGTTATATGACATGTCGAAGAATTAAACGATTTAGAGGATGAGAGAAAGAATTAAACGGATAAGAAGATAAAGAAGAATATTTTTAGCTTTTTCAAATAATACATAAAAAATTAAAATTAAAATAAGAAAGAAAATATATATATATATATATATATATATATATATATATATATATATATATATATATATATATATATATATATTATTTTTGTTTTTTTTGGATTTTTATAAAGGAAAATAAAAGGGAAATAAAAATATTTTTGGATTTTTGTTTTTAAGATAAAAGAAAAATATTTTGGGTTTTTTAATATTTATATAGGAAAAAGAAAAATAATAAGAAAAAAAATATTTTTGGATTTTTATATTAATAAGTACGAAAATAAACTTTCCGAAGAAAGGATCTTCAAGGCACGAACACGAACAATCCCGTAGAAATCGCTACACCTCTCCCCGGCAGCGGCGCCAAAAATTGATCCGTCCAAATTACTACATATAATATATATCTAATATATAAATACGTAATAATAAGGAAGATAATCAATAATAGTATCGTATAGTATTTCCGTCGGGTTCTAGAAAATCGCTTTTAACCAAAGCAATTATCAAAAACCTTCCAGGTCGTTTCCTCAGCGAGAAGTGAATGGAAATTCAAGAGAATGTTGGCAATCGAGTTTGATTTTCATTTAAGTTTTTGGTTTTTGTTTTAAACTTTTTTATACTAAAAATTAAACTAATATTAATTCTAAGATTTAAACTACGAGATTATACTAAAATTAATCTAAAATATATAAATGACAAATATGTTTGCTAAGTGACGTGAAATGTTTATTAAGTGCGGGCTTAGGTTCAAGTAAAATTAAATGCTTAAAAATAAATGACAAAAAAATTAATTGCATTAAAAGAAAATGACGATATTTAAATTGGAAAAATTCTAATGACTATTATATGTATATATATTTTAAACCTTTTTAAACCCGCACTTAAATTCCAAATCATTCATCACTTAGCAAACACAAGATATCTACTCACTATTCATAACGAAATACAATTTAGCGAACATTAGCATTTAATGACAAAAATAAATCTATACTAAGCATGGCAAAAATCAAAAGCATTATTATAAATAACGTTAAAATAAAATCTTAAAACTAAATGAATTGAAAGGATTTGAAAATGGAACCAAAATTGGGCGGACCCGCAAATAAACGAATACCACCCGATTTATTTAGCTAAAACAACTAATCAAAGTCGGTCTAGCTAAATAAACCCTTAAGCTCCTCGCCTCATGAGTTGACCGGTACCAAAATCCAAAGCAAAAATATTTTATCCTGTAACTAATATATAAATTATATACCTACTTTACATTTATGTAGCCCAATATGATTATAACTTAAATCAAAGAAACCCAAACGAACAAATGTAGGCCAAAAAGAGAATTAACACTAAACTAATTTAAGCCTTCAAGTCCAAAAGTGGCCCAATTTCATATTCTAGTACGCAATCGGCCCAATCAAATCTAACAAAGCCCTATTACTGAATCTTCAAATAGGATTTTTTTTTTTTTTTCATTTCAATATCTATAACTAGTAGCAGCAGATTTTAAGGACGAATAAAAGCATTCGAACAAGTTAAATTATTAAGCCAGATCCATTAAGCAAAAACGAATACGCACAAACTAATTAGCAACAAAATATAACAACGAAATAAAGTATCCATAAGCACATTTAACTCCAAACCTTAAAAAATAATCTAAACTAATTCGAGATCTATAACGATAACAATTAAATAAGCAAAATATTAAACTCGACAAGCTCAAAACTTAATCAATGAGCAATGAAAAACTGCAACAAGGACATAGAGCTAGCAATTAGCACATAAATCATCTCAATTATCAAATCGAATAAACACATAAGCACTTAAAAATTAGATCTAGCACATTAAGCTCACTCTAAACCAATTAAGCTGTTTTGAAACTTAACATAGCAGAAAATAAGAGTTTCTATTTAAACAAAAACGAAATAAGCACGAAAAGTAGCTTAATGAATAAGCTAAACGAAAACAACTAAAATCGAGCAAATAAGAAAAAGAATAAGCAAACCAAGATCTTTAATAAGCTTCAAACAATTTTTATTACATCATATTAATAAGCTTGAGACAAGAGTTGAAAACAATAAGCAGAAAAATTAAAATAAGCTAATACAAAAAGATATAGCTTTTAAAATACTAAACTAAACTAAAAAAAATAAAAGAAAAACTGGTACAAGTGAGGGGGTGGCGTTTTGATTTATAGGGGTGAGAGGGGGAAGAAGTGTAAAATTTTTGCACCAATCATTAGAGAATTATTGGCCAATTATTAGACCTCACACGGATCACCACTTCACAAATTCTTGATCAAGCCGCTTAAATCATGACGCGTGTCCTTCTATGGCTGCTTTATTTCTACACATGCATTTCGTTCGTTGGATTCTTTATACAACTAATTGGAAACGAAATAAGAAGAATGAGTTGGCCTCGCCACGTGTCTCCATCTAACTTGCCATCTCAAAGTATAGTGCAATGTCACGTGACAAATTTTTGATTTAATTTCGCATGCATGTGCGATGACATCACTCTTTTCATATATAAGAATTTTGATCTTTTTAAAATTGGAAGTGGCTACTGGCTTATATTCACGTTGGGCATTTGTTGGGCTTAATATAGCTTGGGCTGGCCCGGCCCGTTAAGTGGGTTACGGGCTGGCCCAATAAAATCCGAAGGCATTGTTGAACTTGTTTTCTCGCACTCTTTTCAATCCCGTGCTTGGTTTTGTCCGGTTTTGTCTTTATTTTTGTCATTTTCTTGATATTCGTACCTGCATATACACTAACACAAAAACAACATATATTTGCAACTTTTATTATGTTTTTGGTCTTTTGGGGTCGTTTTTCAAGGTAAAATATATGTATTTAAAAAAAACAAAATTGGACTACCACAGGGGTCATTCATGAAAAAGTGAATGAGTTGGTGAAATATTGATAACTACACAAACTGAGTTTTTTGAAGAGCTAGAAATCGTTTTTCTGGTGAAGCTGGGACATAGTCTGGAAAGTTAGAGGAAAAAGCATCCTCAATATCGAAAGTAGGATGGTAGGGAGAAATACATCACTCTGTTAAAAACTCATGTTGTAATAAACATATGTTATTTATATAATAGTATATAGTTATGTATCGTTACATAATTTTATACATTTATATAAATAAAGGCTTTATGTTATTTACCACTGGCCGTTGTTAACTGAGTGATGTTATTCTCCCTACAATTCCTACTTTCGATACTTGAGGATGCTTTTTCTCTAAACTTTCCCAGACTATGGTCCCAGACTTCACCAGGAAAAACATAATTCTAGCTCTATCTAATAACTATTTGGGTAGTTTCAATAAGTCTTCACCAACTCTTTCACTTTTTCATATGACCCTTGGTATTTGATATTTTATTACATATATGTTACCTTTGAATAAAACGACCCCCACAAAAGACCATATACATAATAATAGTTGCAATATATGTTGTTTTTGGTGTTCTGTGTATGTGCAGATACGGATATCAAGGAAAATGACAATAAATAAGACAAATAACCGGACAAAACCAAGCACGGGGTTGAAAAGAGTGCGAGAAAAACAAGTTCATACAATGCTTCGGATTTTTATTGGGCAGCCCGTAAACCCACTTAAAGGGTCGGGCAGCCCAAGCTATATTAAGCCCAACAAGTTATGCCAACGTGGTATTATAAGCCAAGTGCATCTTCCTATTTAAAAAAGATCAAATTCTTATATATGAAATGGAGTTGATGTCCATCGCACATGCTATTGCGGAAATTAAATCAAAAATTTGTCAACGTGATATTGCTCGTATTAATTTGAGATGGCAAGTTAGATGGAGGACACGTGGCCTTTGAGCGTGGCAAACTATTCTTTCTTAATTTGTTTCCAAATTTGTTGTATAAAGAATCCAATGAACGAAATGCATGCGTAGAAATAAAGCAGCCATAGAAGGACACGCGTCATGATTTAAGCGGCTTGATCAAGAATTTGTGAAGTGGTGATCCGTGTGAGGTCTAATAATTGGCCAATAATTCTCTAATGATTGGTGCAAAAAAATTTACACTTCTTCCCCTCTCTCCCCTATAAATCAAAACGCCACCCCCCTCACTTGGACCAGTTTTTCTTTTATTTTTTTTAGTTTAGTTTAGTATTTTTTAGCTTATTTCTTTTTTGTATTAGCTTATTTTAATTTTTTTACTTATTGTACTCAGCTCTTGTCTCAAGCTTATTAATATGATGTAATAAAAATTGTTTGAAGCTTATTAAAGATCTTGGTTTGCTTATTCTTTTTCTTATTTGCTCTATTCTAGTTGTTTTCGTTTAGCTTATTCATTAAGCTACTTTTCGTGCTTAACTTTCGTTTTTGTTTAAATAAGAAACTCTTATTTTCTGCTATGTTAAGTTTCTAAACAACTTAATTGGTTTAGAGTGAGCTTAATGTGCTAGATCCAATTTTTAAGTGCTTATGTGTTTATTCGATTTGATATTTGAGATGATTTATGTGCTAATTGCTAGCTCTATGTGCTTGTTGCTGTTTTTCATTGCTCATTGATTAAGTTTTGAGCTTGTCGAGTTTAATATTTTGCTTATTTAGTCGTTATTGTTATAGATCTCGAATTAGTTTAGATTATTTTTTAAGGTTTGGAGTTAAATGTGCTTATGGATACTTTATTTTGTTGTTATATTTTGTTGCTAATTAGTTTGTGCTTATTCGATTTTGCTTAATGATCATGGCCTTATTAATTTAATTGTTCGAATGCTTTTACTCAGTCCTTAAAATATGCTGTACTTAGTTTATAGATATTGAAATGGGCATCCTATTTGGTTGATTCTGTCAATAGGGATTTGTTAGATTGATTGGGGACGATTTTGCGTACTTAGAATATGAAATTGGGAACTTTTGGACTGAAGGACCTTAAATTAGTTTAAGAGTTGAATTCTCTTTTTGGCCTACATTTGTTCGTTTGGGTTTCTTTGATTTAAGTTATAATCAGTTGGGCTACAGAAATGTTAATTGGTATATAACTGTTATATTAGTTAACAGTTTGATATTTTTGCTTTGGATTTTGGTACCCGTCTACTCATGAGGCGTGGAGCTTAAGGGTTTATTTAGCTAGACCGACTTTGATTAGTTGTTTTAGCTAAATAAATCGGGTGGTATTCGTTTATTTGCGGGTCTCCAATTTGGTTCCATTTTCTAATCCTTTTTCAATTCATTAGTTTAGATTTATTTTTATCGTTTTATAATATGCTTTGATTTTTGCCATGCTTAGTATAGATTTATTTTTGTCATTAAATGCTAATGTTCGTTAAATTGTATTTCGTTATGAATAGTGAGTAGATATCTTGTGTTTGCTAAGTGATTGATGATTGGATTTAACGTGCGGGTTTAAAAAGGTTTAAAATATATATACATATAATAGTCATTAGAATTTTTCCAATTTAAATATCGTCATTTTCTTTTAATGCAATTTAATTTTTTGTCATTTATTTTTAAGCATTTAATTTTACTTGAACCTAAGCCCGCACTTAATAAACATTTCACGTCACTTAGCAAACATATTTGTCATTTATATATTTTAGATTAATTTTAGTATAATCTCGTAGTTTTAAATCTTAGAATTAATATTAGTTTAATTTTTAGTATTAAAAAAGTTTTAAAAACATAAACCAATACTTAAATGACAATCAAGGCTCGTTACCAAAATTTCTCTTGTATTTCCATTCACTTCTCGACGAGGAAACGACCCGGACAGGTTTTTGATAATTGCTTTGGTTAAAAGCGATTTTTCTAGAAACCGAACGGAAATATATACTATTAATATTATTGATTATCTTCCTTATTATTCGTTTTATATATTAGTTATATATTTATATGTAGTAATTTGGACGGTATCAATTTTGGCGCCGCTCCACTGCCGGGGAGGGTGTAGAAATTTACTACGGATTGTTCGTTGTTAGTGCCTCTGAAGATCCTTTCTTCGAAAGTTTATTTTCGTATACGTACTAAATAAAAATCCAAAAATATTTTCTCTTCTTATTATTTTTTCTTTTTCTATATTGACATATTAAAAAACCCAAATTATTTCTTCTTTTATCTTAAAACAAAAATCCAAAAATATTTTTATTTCACATTTTATTTTCTTTTATAAATACTAATAAAAAAACTAAAAATAATATTTATAGTATATATATATATTTTTTATTATATTATATATATATATATATATATATATAATTTATATATATATGCATTGCTTATTTTTCAATTTCTATTTTTTATGTATTATTTGAAAAAGACTAAAAATATTCTTCTTTATATTCTTATACAGTTTAATTCTTTCTTCATCCTCTAAATCGGTTTAATTCTTGACAATGTCATTATAAGAATTAGTTTATTTTTTTTTTTTTTTTGCTATTTATGCGGTTATCCGGTGTAGATGGTATACTTTGTCAACGTTGCTCGTGCGGATGGTGTGGAAACAGGCTTGATGATGGATTTTGTTCATATTGCGCTTCTAAAGATGGAAATTCATTCGCTTATAATCCAAACTAATAATTTTTCGATAATCTCCGAGATTTTTCTTACCACCTCCCACAAAACCCCAGTAGAGACATATTCGTGAGCGAGTTATGTGGGGGGAACGATTCTCACTTACGGTTATGATTGTCCAGCCCACGAGCTCCAGCTTGTATATGAAGACCCCGAACCGTGCTTGCGTACAATAAAAACTTTAATGATAATTATTATCCACAATTCACGTGTATTTCTCAACAATAACTTTGTTGTTCTAATTGCTGGAGGGGGTCCTACTATGATTATCAATGTCACGATTAATGAAAATTAACTTGAACACTAGTCCCGAGTTATGATTCTTCCGGTTTTGACCAACCACAACCCCCGCAAGACTTCGTCGATAGTATGGGAATTCTACCAAGGCCCTTATAAAATAACAAGAAGGACTTGAAGAAATAACAACTAGATCAAGAAAGAAAAAATGTGGATATGAGTATCGACGAAAATTTTTTTTAAAAAGGCTATGAGCGCAATTGGTTGATTACAAAATTAAAGTATTACGATATGATTTGTGGTTATAAAAGATTTCGAGGCGAGATGATTGGATGAAGAATACGAGAGAGATTGTGAGATGTAGAATTTCCAGAAATTCGAGACTTAAACATGGATTTTAATGAATGGTGGGGAGCGATAGTTTCGATAAAAGGGGCAGCACGGGCATGCTTATATGAAGAACAGTATTCTGTAACACCAAAGGTTATATTGATAGCTTGGGAGAGATTTGGCAAAATTAAAGATGCTTTGACGGACAAGCAATATCAACAAGAGGATATTCAAGAATTGATGAGTAAACTCCATGAAGATGTGCGAAATATTAGAAAAGAGCTATTTGAATATATTAATTGTCCAAGTTGGAATCATCCTACTTTCTACGACAATGACGATGATGAGTATACTATTATATATAGGAATCCTAAAGCAATCACACCCGACTTACCAATCGAGGAGCCCGATAACTCTCAAAGTATGGGGGACGAGCATCTTGACACTATTCCTAGTGTTGAGAACCTTATCCTAATCCCAAGTGAGCTTGAGGGTATTTCCGAAGAATTGTGTGATATGCCCGTTTGTGAATATTCTTCTACTTTTGATGCTTTGAGCAATCATTCTGAGATTTTATCCGATTCTAACAATGATGGTACTTCAAGTGATGATGATTCTTATGAGAACATCAAGTACGTTGAAGCATCACCTCTCAATTTTGAGTACGTTATCTTAGAGGAGGTGAATAAAGATCAAGAAGAGAAAAAGTTTGACTTAGAAGATATTTTCCAAATCCAAGACGTTATTCTTCGTGAGAAATTAGTAAATATCAGTCGTCTTATTACTAATATCGAATCTTTGAAAGACAATCCCTCTCCTGATCATGTGCTCAAGTCTCCTTCCTTAGTCCCGATTCCCGTCACGGATAGTGATTCGTTCTTTGAGGAGTCCGATACTTCTCTTTCTCATTTGGATAATTCTTTACCCAAATTCGAGACTTTTAGCGATCATACGGAAGAGACGAGAAGTGGCAGTACCACTACTCATGCTAATAACTCTCTTCCCGAGTATGACTCGTTTCTTTTTTAGATTGAGCCTGATCAGGGAGAGTTGACTAGCGTTGTTATTTCTGATAATTCAAATGACCCTCTTTTGGAGCTTCTTGAGTTTGAATCATTCCACTTTGATCTTTATCCATCATTTCCTCGTCCTCCTTCGGAACCACTGGATGTTGAGATTTACTTAAATTTTAAACCAAATGCGCCCGTGATTAACAATTTTGATGAGCTTAATGAAGAAGAATGTTTTGACCCAGGGGGAGGTGAGATTGATTTTTCTCAAAATGTTGAAGATGACGATTCCTTCACATTTGTCATTCGGACTTTTCTTCCATTTCTCACCTACCCCGAAGATTCTCTTTCACTTCTCTCCACCGGGAGTAAAGACACCATTTTTGACCCCGACATCTCCACTTAGAGCCGGTGCCATCTCATCGGGATGGAACTTTCATGTACTTTAAATGTTTATCCAAACATTAATGAAAGCCCGATTGAGATTTTTTTTTCCATTTGCTTCCCCATGGACAACTTAATTCGGGGTCGAGTCTCGTGACTCGGTTAACAAAAATAAGCGTTTCTATTTTCTTATCTATTTTCTAACAATTAATGTGAGGAGGCTTGCCTTTTTCTTGTCTCGTGTTTCGTGTTT
>BQNB010051878.1:8734-40761 GCA_026074375.1 Tanacetum coccineum
ATATTATGATTGTTGCTAGCTTAATTGTTATGATTAGTGAGTAGTTTATTGTGATTTGTGGATTAGAAATTAAGTGTGGATTGTAAAAAAGTTTGTTAATTAATAATCTTTGATTATTTAGATTTGTAGTTTGAATGTTTTAAACGGTAAAAAAATTAAAAGATATTCAAGCATTATATTTGAAACATTTTCGTAAATTTCAAATTCATCTCTTGTTTGGACACGACATCTGGAGGATAAACTATTACTTTTCATAAAGTATTTTTTATCCGACGTAATTATATATTATATTACTCAACTAGTCGTTTACGACGAATCAAGCATCTTTGTTGTAACCTACTTTGACTACACTTCATTGATTCTGGATCATGTCTTCATTTCCTACCAACTCATACCAGCAGCCTTTGTCTTTGTAATTGACGTGGTATACTTCTTTTCTAAGTTTTTCTAAATTTAGATATTTAAAATTGTTGTTGAAGTAGTGTTCTGCAGGAACGGGTTGATGACCTAGGCGACTTTCAAAGGTAGAGGTTTGCTCAAGTCATAAGGACATATGTCACCTTCAGGGTTTGTCTAATCAAGTCGATCAGACAGAGCCTTATAGCATTCTTCCATGTTGTATTCGAGTTCAATGCTACTTTGACAGGTTTCCTTCAGAAGCTTGTAGACTGGTCTAACCAAATCTGCTTTAGTGATCTTGTCTAGATTGAGACGATTCATTGCAAACTTGGAGAAGTCAATGGGAGTGGCCATACTGTCTGTCTTTGGTACCGCATCATTTTGCGATTGATCAATATCATTAACCACATCATCATTAATAATGTTTTCCTCAGCATCCATTGTCACTCTTCAGTAGGTTCTGCAACTGTTTCTTCGGCATTCACAATTTTATCAGTTCTTGATGTCTTGGGTGGAGTGTTACCTTTGGATGTTTCTTTTGAGGTTGATGATTTGATGACTCAGATTCTTTGGTTCTCCTCCTTTCGGTCTTGTTTCCTTGGTTTGGTCCAACAGAAGGGTCTTTGTCTTAGTCATCATGCTTTCTTTTCAATTGAGTAGATTGATCTACAGCAGCAGCAGCTTTATCCATGTCATCTTCATCCACAAATAATGATTATATGAGAGCATCATACAATTCATTATGAGCCGAATGTTTTTCGTATGACATGGATGCCATCATCATCTTAAACATGATGTCCTTCTGTTTGTAATCAATTGCTGCTGTTTTATCAAATGGTGTCGTTGAGTGCTTTGGTTATTTTTGCTTGGATGCATGCTTGAGCTTGATTTTACGAATCTCTGATGCATCTTTCTGTGATTGATGCTGCTCGAGACTGATAGAATCCTTTTGGAGCACATTTTGAACCGTGCTTTCCATTCTTGATTCAACAAGGTCTTTGACAACTTTGGGTAACTGATTCTTGACCTTGTTGATTACATTAGCTTGTACGGATGCTTCAATTGCCTTAGAATTATCAAACTTGGTTCAAGCTTCAAATTTGTTTTCAAGGTCAAAAAGTCTTTGGATGACAGTTGGAAGTGGATCATGAACGGTTATAACAGGAGGAGTTTCACTTATGATTGGAGGTGTAGGGATTGGTGTTGTATGTTGTAGCATGGATGTGATTGTAGTGATAATGGGAGTTGGTTTAAGGATTGTTTGTTCGGGAATCACTAATACATGTACATTGAGCATAGTAGAATACTAAATATGAGGAACTTCTTATTAGATTTAAATATCTAATAGCGAGTTGATCTCTGTATCTGCAGATTCTTTAGTAGTACTAACTAGAAAAGTATCAAAAGATAGGTTAAGGAATTGATTATCAAAACTAGATGATACAGATAGACTAGAGTTTGTCTGTGGAATTTCAGGCTGCTCTTTTTGTGTCACAAAGGCAATAGAAGTTGCCTGTTTATCTTAAGCAGTAGTGTCTTTGGCTTGATCAACTTTAGTCATTTCATTTCCAACTTGCTCATTATCACCCTTTTCTTCTTCTGTCTTTTCAACATCTGCCTTTTATACATCAGTCATTTCTTCATCATCTTTACCAGTTTCAGCATTCTGTCCTTCTTTCATCTCCTTATTCGCACCATCATCCACATATTCATCATTTTCTGATTCAGTTTTCTCATCTTCATCAGTTTAACACCCTTATTTGAAAACGCAGCGGAATAAAACATGGGGTGTTATTTCATAGACACAAAGCACAAGATATAGAAAACGACTCTAAGTGAGACGTTTTGAAAAGTTGTGTTCCATTTTCTAAACATAAAAGGAAATCAGATTTATAAAATATAGGTCCCATAATCATTTAAATACATAACAAAAGTTTTATAAAAGTTTTTGGTGGAATGAAACACATAAACCAGCTTCAAAAGACTTCGTGCGACTCCTTGTGATCAAGCAAGCATGTACCTTATGAACCTGAGATAAAACATGATACAAGTTAACAATAAAGTTGAGCGAATTCATAGAGTTTGTAAGTAATAATGTAGAACACAAGTATTGTTCATCGAGTGACATTGCAACACATACAAGTCATGTAAAAGTATTAATACATTGAGCTCATGACACCGAACATTAACCAATATAATATAAATTTGCCCCTCAAAGATATAACCGCCATCTACCTTAATTCTTAATACTATGTGTCTGTTTGACATGAACTCAAGTGAGCGCTACTCACCCGGACAGGGTTTATTAAACCCAATGGATCCATTCTTAGTACTAGCGTTTACCATGTATGTAATTAACAGTTCATGAAATTAGGGACTTTTCAGGCAAGAGGTACTCAATGTTAATGATGCATATAATCGGGTCAAGCATACCGTAAATTACTTGTGTTTAATTTATTAAACTAGCATGTATCTCCCTCGTCGGATTTTAGAAAACAATTAAGTAAGTAAAGGCGAGGCTACGAACTCACCATAAACAATGAAACACAGAAAGGATAAGGACGTCGGAAGGAACAAGAAATCCTAAGTACCACCTAAAATATACGACGTAACTTAGAATAACGAAATAGTATTCAATACGTAAATATAAACAAGTATTTATAAGATATGTTTCCGTAAATAGTATGGCATTGCACTAAAGGTTTTTCAAAGCGGCGATTACATAAAATATGTTAACCAATCTGACCTAATATGTACTTAAACATATTTTTAGTTTCACTCCTTATAACCTATTTTATGAAAGTATACACTTACATTTTTATGTTTAAAACAATACGTAATTTCCAAATTTGGCATTTACCCTAACTTCACGATCTTCTAATTTCTAATCTATAAATGATAAAAATGTGAAGTTTTCAGATACGGAAATATTTTTGAATTTACTTTCCAGGTATGTGGGCCCCACTTTCTAAAAATTTCCAGAACCATAGTGAAATTACCAAATTACCCTTAACTATAAAAAGCTGTGATTTTACTAGATTTTATCGCCTCACTAAACGACTGCTCAAGTATAAGTTAAATCAATACCTAGAACCTACAGTTTTACATATTTAGGTGTTGTTATATAAATGTTTGGACTTATTACTCATTTAAAATTCTGATCTCAATTTGACTAGTTTCGCCGTTTCGGCGATAACTCATTCGTCGGTCGTCGATATGACCCCCTCTGAACTAAAACGCTTACCTAATATTTTCCTCTACATCCCTATTAATTTTACTAGGTATTCGTAAGCCAAACATAATTTGTTACAAGACCATCTTACTGCTACTACAAATATGTCCAAATTTCACTTTACTAAAATCATTCCCAATGATTTTCTACTTCACCAAAAATGGATACAATGCCATACCACTTTTATCAACATACTTACAAACATTAAAGTACATATTTTCTAGAAAATAAACATCATGAAAAACATTTACATGGAAGGAAAATTAGAGAAACAAAATGAAGTCTTAGAAGATAAAATTGAAAACTAGTGAAAAACACCACAATCCTTACTCTTTTCTTGCTAAAATTTAAACCCAACAACACACAAATAAAAACCCAAACTAAATCTAATTCTCAGCCCTCAAGTCTTCATTTTTACCCAAACTAATATCCATTTTCAACCCTAGAATTAATCTTGCAAAGTTTCTTTTAAGAACAACCAAAACCAACTAGTAAAACCCAACTCAAAACCACAAAATCCTTCTACAACAACTCCATTACTCCAAATATAAACCCTTTAAAAATATCAAAAATGACCAGCCCCTAAACCTTAGAGAAATGTGTTCTTGAAGGTGTTTATGTATTGGGAGGATAATACCAACATTTTTGCTTTTGATTAGTGTTAATTTTTACTAGTTAAATTTGAGATGGGGGTGATGTTTGAATGGTGGTGGTGGCCGGCCAAGGAGGAGAGGAATGGGAGAGTGAGAGAGCTTGATAACAACTATGTGAAGTGAAGTAGTGGGTGGGATGGTTCTGTTTAGTGCTAGCATGTATATCATGTAAGCTTGTAAGGAGAATGTGCCACATGGTTTAACCATGTGGCTCCTCTCTTGCCGCCCTACTAGGGTGTGTTGGGGATGAGTATTGGTAATTTTGGGTAAATTTTTTAAGATAGGTGGGTATTTTTGGGGCTAACAGGTATTAACAAAAAATATTTCGAGAGTTAAGGCGAAACAACGAAGCAAAAATGTATATAATAAAAAAGGAATTACATCTTACGGGATACTTTTCTGACAATTTAAATTACGTAGGGTACAAAGACGGATATTAATTCTTATCACGGCTCAAGCTTAGCTAGAAACGATGAATTACTAATTGGCTAAATAGTAAAACGAAATTTTTTACTCAAAAGTAAAAATTAAAACTGAGTATAAATTAAATATTGACCTTGAAAAACATATAATGTTACAGCATCCACCCTTTAAGAGAGCGTCGTCTCGGTGTTCAATTCAGCTTATCCACCTTTGGTTTACTTGTGAAGAGATGATGATACTCGCTATTGACTTGATCTTCGCGCTCCCACGTGAACTCAGGTCCTCATCGGGAATTCCAACGAACCTTGACAATGGGAATGCGACTCTGCTTGAGTTACTTTACTTCGCGATCTATGATCTCCTCCGGCTCTTCAATGAAATGTAGCTTGTCATCATGTTGGATCTCCTTAAGCGGAATAATAAGATTCTCATCCGAAAATCACTTCTTTAGATTTGAAACATGAAAAGTGTTATGAATTCCTCGAAGTTCTTCTGGTGGCTCTAACTTGTATGCCACTGGACTAACCCTAGCTAGGATCTTAAATGGCCTGATGCATTGTGGGCTCAGCTTCCTACGCTTTCCAAAACGAATGACGCCCTTCCAAGGCAAAGCCTTAAGCATAAATATACCACCTACATCAAATTACAAAGGCTTGCGTCTTACATCCGCATAGCTTTTCTGACGACTATGAGCAGTTGGCAAACGGTTCTTGATCTGGACTATCTTCTTTGTTGTTTCTTGAACCATTTCTGGACCAATGAGTTGGCTATCTCCAACCTCGCTCCAGCAAGCTAGTGATCTACACTTCTGCCCATAAAGAGCCTTGAATGGTGCAGCTTTAATACTTGTGTGATAACTGTTGTTGTAGGAGAATTCGACTAATGGCAAATGTCGATCCCAGCTACTTCCAAAGTCAATCACACGTGCACTCAACATGTCTTTTAGGGTTTGTATCATCCTCTCACTTTAACCATCTGTCTACAGGTGGTAAGTTGTACTCATATCCAATTTTGTTCCCAAGGCTTTGTAGAGTGACTTCCAGAACCTTGATGCAAACTGACTATCTCTGTCTTATATGATCGATATCGGCACTTCATGTCTACAAACAATCTCTTTCAAGTAGAGTTGGGTAAGCTTCTCTATACTGTTAGTCTCCTTTATCAGCAAAAAATGAGTAGACTTTGTCAAACGATCTACAATAACCCAAGTCGAGTCATACCCAATTGGAGTTCTCGGGAGTCTGGTGATGAAATCCATAGTGATTCTCTCCCACTTCTATACAGGAATCTCAGGTTGTTGGAGTAACTTATATGGCTTTTGATATTCTACCTTTACTTTTGCACATGTCAGACACTTGCTAATGTAAGTGGCGATCTCAACCTTCATGTTCGGCCACCAGTATAATCGATTCAAGTCTTGGTACATCTTGTCGGATGTCAGGTAAATTGAGTACTTGGATTTATGCAACTCATGCATAATTAGAAGCACAAGGTTCCATCAGGACGAGTCTCAAATATCTTCTTAATCATTCTCCCTAGATTTTCGGCTTTCACATTTTCTTTTTTCAATGCTTCCGCTTGGGCCTTAAGAATTTGCCTAGGTAGGTTGGTGTGAACCGTCATTACTAAGGCTCGAATACGCAATGGTTTTGTACTTTCTTTCAGACTTAGGGCATCAACCACTACACTTGCCTTCCCGGGGTGATAACGAATATCACAATCATAATCACTCAGGAGTTTGATCCACCGGCATTGTCTCATGTTAAGCTCCTTTTGGTCAAGGATATATTAGAGACTCTTATGATCAGTATACACCGTACACTTTGTACCATAGAGGTAGTGTCTCCATAGCCTAAGAGCAAAAACCACAGAACCCAGTTCTAGGTCATGGGTCGTGTAGTTTTCCTCATGAGTCTTTAGTTGTCGAGAAGCATATGCTACGAACTTTTCCCGTTGCATCAACACCTATACAAAACCTTTGAGTGATGCGTCCTAATAAACCACAAAATCTTCTGTTCCCTCAAGCAATGCTAAGATAGGCGCATAACAAAGTTTATGTCTTAGCAATTAAAAGGCCTCATCTTCTTCCTTACCCCACTCGTACTTGTCTTTCTGAGTTAGCTTGGTAAGGGGCTTGGCGATCAAAGAAAATCCTTCGATAATTCTTCGATAATATCCTGCAAGTCCTAAGAATTGCTTCACTTTAGTTGGTGTTGTCAGTGCAGCCCAATTCTTGATAGCTTCAATCATTACAGGGTCAACATGAATACCTTTACTATTGATTACATGACCGAGGAATTGAACAGACTCCAGCCAAAAGTCACATTTTGAGAACTTGGCGTACAATTGCTCTTTCTTGAGTAGCTCCAAGATAGTCTTCAAATATTCCCTATGCTCTTCCTTGTTCTTGGAGTAGATCAAAATGTCATCAATAAATACAATCACGAACTTGTAGAGGTACGGTTTGCACACTTGATTCATCAAATCCATGAACACTGCAGGTGCATTGGTAAATCCAAATGACATCACCTGAAACTTGTAGTGACCATACCGAGTTCTAAATGTAGTAATTGGGATATCCACTTCCCGGATACGGAGTTGATGATAACCCGATCGTAGGTCGATCTTGGGATACACACTTGAACCTTGAAGTTGATTGAATAGGTTATCGATTCTCGGGAGTGGATAACGATTCTTGACAAATAGCATCGGAGCTCCCTAAGGCGATGAGCTCGGGCGAATAAATCCCTTCTCTAATAGTTCTTGTAGTTGATCCAAAAATTCCTTCATTTTAGACGACGCCAAATGGTAAGTTGCACGTGCCACAAGTACAGCCCTGGGCACTAGTTCAATATGAAATTCCACTTGTCGAGGCGGTGGGAGTCCTAGTAAATATTTAGAAAACACCTCGGGGAAATCACGAATGATAGGCACATCTTCTAATCGCCTCTCTACTGGCTCATTCTCTATCACTTGTGCTAGATACAACTAGCACCCTCCTCTATATACTTTCGGGCCTTGATACATGATATGACCTTCAATTAGGATGCGCCTCTATCGCCCTCGATTATGAGTGTCTTGTTATTGTACGGTATACGAACAAGCTTCTCACCACACACAATGACTGTGTCATGCTCAGATAACCAGTCCATCCCAATGATGACATCGAAAGTCCCAAGTTTTATTGACATGAGGTCGATCTCAAACATGTGGTTTACTAGATTCAAGGTACAACCTTTAAGAATAGTGTTCATGCTAACAATTTTCCCATCAGCTAATTCAACCTCATATCTAGTGTTTAGTTTAACTGGGTTAATGTCAATTAAGGTAATAAAACTAGTAGACACAAAACTTTTGTCAGACCCCGAATCAAACAAAATAGTAGCATAGCGGTTGTTGAGTAAAAATATACCCGTAACCACATTCGGGCCTTGCTGTTGTTCTCCATCTTTCATCACATAGGCTCAACCACGAGCGCTCCCAGTTTGTTGATTGTTCTTCTTTGAGCACCGACTCCTGACGTGTCTTCTTTCTCCACATTCATAGCAAGTCACAATTGGTTGCGTATTAGCACCAGTGGAAACAATATTGCCTCTACAGTCTCTTGTCTTGTGGCTAACCTTTCAATAGTTTTGACATTTCATAGTGCAGGGACCGGTGTGGTCCAACTTGCAGCGGTTGCAGAAAGGATGGGGTCCATTACCCTAGCATTTCCTTGCCTTCAGTTGTTTTGTTGGTTGTGTTGGTTGTTGTTTCTGTAGTTATTATTGTTATTGTTGTTTCCACCTTGAAAATTTTCCCATTTCCTCTTGTTGTTCTCGACAACCCTCTCAGCTCTTTCCTGTACCCTCTGCTCCATTAAACTACGGGCCATACGAACAGCCTCATTGATGTTAGATGTCCTATAAGAAGTGACATCCCCCTTGATATCTTTAGATAATCCCTGAATATATGCTTCAATTTTCTTGTACTCCAGTTCAACCATAGTCGGGCATAATAAAGCCAATTCGTGGAAACGATTGGTGTAAGCAGAAATATTAGAATTTTTAACCTTTAATCCCCATAACTCCTATTCCATTCTATGAATTTCATCTCTTGGACATAAATCATTAGTCATCAACTTTCTCATCTCAGTCGATGAAATTATGTTAGCATTCTTAAGTCCTAAGGTTGCAACTTAAGAATTTCACCACGTCAATGCACGACCTTGCAAAGTGGTGGCAGAAAAATTGACCTTGTTTCTCTCGGCACATTTACTGATACTAAAAACCATTTCCAACTTTTTGAACCATCTGCACATACCCACAACACCCTCAACTCCACTGAAGCTAGTAGGGTTGCATTTCATGAAACCAGTAAAAGTGCATTCATGGAAAGTTAGTGCAACGGCTGTTTGTCCAGCTCCTTCAACAGGTCCTCCGATTCCACCTGCGGGTCCTTCAGTTCCACCTGCGGGTCCTCCCATACTTTCTTTAGCAGTGCGATCTGCAACCAATACTTCAGCTACTTTATCAGCGACAAGTCGCTCAATCACTGATTGAGACATTCTCTTTGGTGGCATGTTTCTGTCACAACAAAAAGAAAAACTTTGATGAGTATTCATATAATGTTATAGTCATAACATGCATAAATGAATCAACTATGAAAGAAACCTGATGTGCGGTTGTCGTATAGACTTCCACATGAAGTTTTACAACTCCCTAGGCAATGTACCTAATCGTTGCAGTGTATTATAGGCAAGACTCGAGGGTTGTTATCGTTCTCTAGGGGAATAGGTTGGGAAGGCTCGAACAGGGCTTAGCCGAGATCTACAGGATTGAAAGGAGATTCTTTTTGTATTTTTATAATTTATAGAAAGCAGATAAAATCAATGGTTTGAGAGGTTGGTTGATTAACTAACTAATTAGACTAAATATAATCTATACTACTGGTGATAACTTTATGATAAGATAGTGTATTTACTTAATCATGTATTAGTCATTAGATTGCTTCTCCTAATCTTGTTGCCTTGTCACACTCGTGATGATCTGTGTAAGTATTTCCTAAGTCATGAACGAATTACACGAACCCGCCATCTATTTAATATTCTGTTAAGGCAACACACAAGTAAGGTAGTATGGAGACTATTACAAGGCCCCTAAGAGTATATTAATTACAATTGAAATATCTTAAGAGGGATCAACCATATTAAGGGTAAGGTAGTATGAAGACTGTTACCGATGGTATCCTTTCTACACTTCTCGCGTTTCCCTGGACGTCTATGCCAATTTAATATCTTATGGCTAGTTTTCTAAAGCCTAACGCGCATATTCATCACAAGAAGCAACAGTAAAAAGGATCTACAATCCAACTTTCATGCAATCATAAGTAAATACAAGGGAGGGTTTAGCCTAACATGTTATAAAGAAAGCAATAACATAGATCAATCAAACAACACATAGACATATTGAATGATTAAAGATAAACAATCATACTTGATTAAAACATGGATTAAGGTCAGTTACAATAAGGTTTTGAGGCCCTAAAGACGGCCTAAAAGCTGACAAAATACTTATGGTTTGGATCCTAAAAGTTATATAAAGTTACACACTTAAAACCCTAAATTCGGTTTTATATATATAGATAAATCGTCACGACGGCGTCCAGTTATAGTCGCGACGCCGTCACAAAATAGAATCTTCTAGATCTGATATAAGTCGGTTATGTCCGGACGCCATCTTCAATTCTCTGACACCATCACTAGAAAGATCGCGATGGCGTCGCTTTATGCTCGCGACGCCGTCTCCACACTCTGTGAGCACGATTCTTTAAGAGATTTGGTGTAGGTACGTAGTCTTGTCCGTTTCTTCTCTAAATGAGCCCAAGTCACGTGTATTTCCTTCAAATGCCATACATGTGCTAAAAACCTAAAAACAAATGATTAAGCACATAATCTGGGCATATTTACATCATTTAAGAGGTTAAATGACCCCGAAATAGTGTATAAAATGACACCTCATCAAATACCTCTACACTTGGGATTTGCTTATCCTTAAGCAAATGGGCTTTTCTACCTAGACAATAGCAATATTAGGGGCATTTAACCTACTCTTTAAAAGCATTTTACAACACAACCTTCTAGACCTCGTAATTAAAGTATGAAAAGTATATGCTAGCACCTTACATAAGTGTTTGGGATTCTCTCTTTCATTTGGGTGTATAATAAATTAGAACAACTATGGGAAATAAAAAATTAACACTCATTACCTATCATAGCATATAAATTACCATAGGCTTGGTAAAGGATCAAACCTCCACCGCTGGGCACAAGTATTAATCATTACTATCAAAGAGGTCTTTTAAAGGGTTGTGGGGGTATAGGTGTAAGATAACAATAACGGAAACAGAAATGGATGGGATACATTTGGGGAGTGAATTTTGGGTGAATTTGGAGTGGAAGGGTTAGCTAATTATTAATACGAATACACGTTGGTTGGGTTGCTAAGCCAAAGACTCAGACAAGATAAGCAAATGGCAGCCCGTACCTTTTTTTTTACTTTTTTACACACATATGTTTTTTTGTACACTTTTGCTCTGCCATTGCTCAAACATATAATACATCATGGGGGTTTATAGATCACCCCTGCACTTAAACTTTTACATATTCGATATTTACAATCTAACTAATGACCCGAATTAATGCGCATCAACATAACATGGAGCTTATTGAGCTCTATTGGGGGTAATAAGTTACTTCTTCCCTAATTCTTCATAAGATGAATACTACCATGAATCCTAATTGTCCCAAAATAGTATTTACAAGGATAAGGACTTAGCAACCGTGTACTCAATAATTAACTTGGGTTAAAATAATAATGTACTAAAAGCGAGTACATACAAGGTAGGCTAAGACGATTTTGGTGTAATGATTGGTTTAAGAGTTAACAATGCTCTTCATTAATAGTCCGACTTAACCAAAAAATTACGAGAACCGTGAGAAAGGATAGGCTCGGAGGGTTGTACTAGTAGTATCCTACACTAAAAATGAGTACATGGCAAGGGTGCAGGATAATTACTTGATTGATGTGACCATCATAACAATTACATGTTTAAAACATGGGTTAATCCTAGTGCCTCTTTTCTAGCAAATCCTAATACTCACTATGCAGTTGTAACACCCTCAAATCTGAGTATGCAGCGGAATGTTGAATATCCGAAGGCGTTACATTATTGGGTCAATAGCACAAGATCAGAGAACGACTACTAAACGTGTCGTTTGAAAAAGATACATTGGATTAACAAAATACTTGTTTGTTACATAAGCTCATGGCTTCAAATGGTTCAACAAAATAGATAAAGATTTCGGTTTATAACAATTGTCCCCAAAGTGTAATAAGACCCCAAATCTTAAGTGTTGACTCTTCAATTATTGACTCCCAATGTATCATCGCACCTCGTGCCTTATTGACCTGAAAAACATGCTTAAAACGTCAACATAAAGTTGGTGAATTCATAGGTTTATGTAAATCAATGGTAGGACCGCAAGATTTCCAAGTGTATGATTAAGCAACAAATGCAAACATCATAAAAAGTAATTACGTTTCCTAAGCTCATGACACCGAGGCTCGACGTATATGAATGCAATTATAAATTGCCAACTGGTGTCCGTGAATGATGTGCTAACCCTGCAACATCCCAAATTCGACATGGTATGCGTTCGTTCCCAGTGATAGCTAGTCACCCGAACGGGGATTGTCAATCCCTAATAGATCTATCCATAACATTCGCGCCCGCACAATGTAATTCCCAATCACATCTATGCAATTAACAGTTCATGATCATGGACATAAAGGGGTTATGGTAACTTAGGCAAACACGTAATCATGGCATAAAATGTACACTTGCGTCCAGTTTGTAAAACAAAGCATGTTCTCACCCCAAGGATGTAAATCATTTAAATAATTGTAAAGCATGGGGCTATGAACTCACCTTAGCCGGTAGTTCTCTGAATGATAACAAGTATCCAAGTAGGTAGTGGATCACACCGTTAAGTACCTAAGTAAGTACGGTCAAGTCTTAGTTTACACATTTAAACTAACGACTCATTGTATAAACTAAATCCCATTTTAAGTTTATATATACCGTTATCACTTGTGTGGTGACACACAAGATCATTGTATTTATAGTTTCGATGGTTCTCGAGAAACGTGAAATCATTATTAATAAATATACTTATTTATTAACTTGTTATTTAAAACCGTCGGTGTCCGAATATCTAAATGTTCGACCGACTTGTCAAGTGTTTCGTCTATTCCACTTTGGTTCTAACATACCCTTAAGTTTCTAATTATTTTACTTTTAGTCCCTAGGTTTACAAATATACACATTTATATTTTAAACCTTTTAGTTTCGGAAATGGCGTAATTAGTCCCTTAGGTTTATAAAGTAATATCATTTACACTTTAAACTTTCTAGTTGCGAGAAAGCCATAACTAGTCCTTTATTTTCCGAAGTTACAACTTAGGTCCTTATGGTTTTATAGTTACACTTTCATCTTTAAGTTTCACAATGTTTCAAAAATGGTCCCTGGAGTTATTTCATTTCGAAAATGACAATTTAAATCCTTTAGGTTTCGAAAATTACATTTTTAGTCCTTTGACTTGCGAAAATCCCATTTTAGCTCTAAATCAAGTTCAACAAATGTTTCTGTCTATGGTTCGCTTAATTTAAGTTTATAAAAATTGTTTCGGTTGAAAAATTAAGTCATCGAGCTTATTTTTTGTCTTAACGGGCCTTATTGGGCACCGTTTTAAGGTCCGTTTGCTTATATAGGGTCATTACAATTTAAATAGGTCCGAAAACCTTGAATAAGTTCGTACGGGGCTGTTAAGCTTACAATAAGCTCGGTGAGCTTATTGGAGCTTATTTCGAGCTTATTGGGCTTACGGGCCCAATAGCTTAACCCGATAAGGGTGTTTAGTGTTTTAGACCTTTCCTAGTGTTTTTCCCACTCGTATTTAAGCCTAACAAAACTGTTTCCTTTTCAGCTTATTCCAAATAAGCTGAATAAGCTATTTAGAACCTCTGTTGGGCCGGTTGGGCCTGTTAAGGCTCGTTTAAGGTTCTAAAGGTCCGATATAGTTTTTATAAGTCTAAATATCGTCAATAAGCTTATATAGGGCTGTTAAGCTTTCAATAAGCTCGGTGAGCTTATCGAAGCTTATTTCGAGCTTATTGGGCTTATGGGCCCAATAGCTCAAACCGAATAGAACCTTAAGGGTTTCTTAAGCATTTAGCTTATTTTCTACCCTAATTAAGCCCTAAGATTCTGTTTTCAGTTTAGCTTATCCAAATAAGCTAATAAGCTTTTGGTTTGGGCCGGTTTGGGCTCGTTAAGGCCCGATAAGGGTTCAAAGGTGTTCAAAGAAATACAAGAGGTTCGTTTAGGTTCTTGAGTCTATATTAAGCTTATTAAGCCGCGTATAAGCACATGAATAAGCTGTGGGAGCTTATTCGAGGTGTGTAGCTTATTTTGTGGACTCGGTAATGGGTTTGAAGGCCCGTTAAGGGTTCGTTTGGCTCCGCGATTTGCCAAAGGGTCCATTAAGGTTCTTAGCTTCCTTTTAAGCTCAACAAGCCGCGTATAAGCACACGAATAAGCTGTTTAGGCTTATCGTGGCTTATGAGCCTCGTGGGCTCGCGTTGGGCTCGCAAATGGACCGGTGAGTCCATTAAAGGTTTGTATGGTTTCATTTGTGTGATATACGACTCGTCGAGTTGTCTAGCACCAACCAAGAGTGCCTAGCATTTTCTAGTCGTGACCCGTTACATGCAATCGTCTAATAACCTTGTAAACACGCACCCAAGCCGAGTTGATACGTCTTCTTTAAAAGTTTATGTATAGATTCCTTATATTTTCGCGAACAAGGCTTATTTCCTATGTCGTGGTCCATTTTTATATATCAAGGGTAGTGGTTGCGTTAGCTTGTACGTTTCAATCACCACATAAGTATTTAAACGAACCTATGTGATCACTAGTGTTTACTTTACGTTTTCATGCATGTTTTCGAGCTCAGTACTTTTATGCTCATTAATTGACTACTTGGCTAGTTTTCAATAAAGAATCGCGTTAATATATAAAGGAAATAAGTCATGTTACAACTTACAAAGGTCACTAGAGTTTTGACTGGCACGTTTAGAAGAAAACCTAACTCGTTTGCAACTTAAACGGCGTGTATATCCCAAACTCCAGTTTTTATTTCCTTAGTATACTTCTCTTATACCTTATAATGCGTTCTTAGTTCCTTGTTGTCCTTAGGAGATAATGAGGGATCGTGTTTGGTTAGGAATAGTGGAAGTAGTGAGTGTTTGCTTGCGGGTTGTTAACATCCGAACAAGAGAGAGAGGAGTTGGTTTGAGGTGTGTAAGTTGTATCAAGAGTTGTTAATGGTGAGTGTAATGATTATTTATAGGGAATGAGTTAGTTAGCCTTTTAGTCCACAACAAAACTTACCGTGACCTTAGAGTGGAGGTTGAGACTTGCTAGTTAATCCTCTCATGGTTTTAATATTAACACTTTGAGTTACAGGTATTAATTAGGGAGTTGAAGGTTACTAAGATTTGCTAGATTATGGAAATCCTAGATTTGGTGTGTTGTTTCACTTGCTAACAAGCGGATAGAAGGGAAGGGAAACAGAAATGGGTATTTTAACCATTGGGTAAGAAGGTTTGTAGGAGAACTTTAGGGTCAAAATTAATTACCTGAGTTGTTTTATCATGTACCTTTTAGGATCAATTTAGGGAGTTTTTCTAGTATATAAATCACCATGGACGATTTTTTATGTTTATTGCCCTTATTCGACTCCTTTAATGTGCTTTAACGCACAGACTTGATTTTAGTTTTGTGTTTAGGCATTTTTAAAGTGGGTATTGGTTTGAGTCAGAGGTATGATTATTTGTAATTTCCGGGGTGAGTCCGTATTACGTTTATCGCGAAATGTAACCCTTTTACGTGACCTATAAAAATAAAATTTCGCATTGTACATTTATTTTTGTCTCTTGTTTTCTATTTCCTTTATTGGTTGAATTGTAACACCTTAGTTTATTTGGTGTCGTTTTACACTTCATTGATTATTTCAAGTCTACGCGGTTTAGCTTTAAAAAAGTAAACATAAGAGTAACGCGTATCAGACTATAATAAATTGTGATCATTAATTATAGTCTGTACAATGAACGAAAATGAGAAAAGTTTACAAGTCGCCAACCGTTTAATAGTTCCTTTTGTCCTCAAAAGCTTAAGACCTTGTAGTAGATGACGGAAGCCCAGGTTTGTGAGAGTTGTGGGTATTTTTGTTTGAACGAATCTTCATGTTCCTGGTGAATCAGGGCCCGCCTAGGTTCCAGCGAACCCTTAACACAGTGGTATCCGGGGGGGCTACCGCTTCATTCGTGTGATCTCAGTTCCAAAGTTTTCAATGGGCTCTTACACAATTTGGAGCTGATCTGTACAACCTTGTATTCATTCTAACGGCAATGAATTAATGGTCTTCGGCATTACATTTCTTTTGTTCTTTGATACATGGAAAGCTGTGGTGGAACTCTGCTCAACTTTGAGGAGTTCTTGCCTGTAGGCAAAACCTTTCAAACCTTTTGCTAATATTTGAATAGGTCCGGACGCTATCTCGGGTTCAGCTTGCCCGGCTTACCGAAAACGTATGCACCTTTCCAAGGTGAGACCTTTGCATAACTCTGTCTCTAACTTCGAATTCCATCGGCATTTCGCTTCCGATCGGCGTAGCTACTTTCTGTCCGAATCCTGTGCGCTTTGCATCCTTTGCTTGATCAGGACGATCCTTTTCTGTTGTTTCATGGATTAACTCCGAGACCAGTCAGTTGGGCGTCCCCAACCTCGGCCCCGCATACTGGGCTGATCGGCTTTTAGACCATAAGGCATCGTACGGGGCGGCCTTTATGCTTAGCGTGATAAACTGTTGTTATATGAATAATCCTCGGCACCAATGGCAAATGCTTAATCCCAGCCTTTGCCAAATCATCACGCAAGCACGTAGCTTGTCCGCGAGATGTTTGAAATGGTCCTTCTCGCTCTGGGCGTCAGTTTCTGGATGATTCACATGTGCTCATGCTAATATCCGTACCCTATGCTTTTTGAAATGATCTCGAAATTTGATGTGGAATCTCCTATCCACGATCACAGATAATTGAGGCAGGATCCCGTGTCTTGTCACTATACTTGTTCAAGTACAACCTTGCCAACTTATCAAGGGTCATTCTTACGTTTTGCAAGGACTTGTGAGCAGATTTTGTATAGTCGATTTCCACAATCACCAGATGATGTCGAAACCTTGTGGCGGGACATAGGAAAGTTTGGTGATAAAGTCCATTGTATTTTATCCCACTTCACTCGGGTATTTCTGGTATTCACTAGCAATCCTGATGGCTTGATGTTCGGCCTTTAATCTTGCACATGTCAGGCATTTGCTAAGTAGTGGCGATGTCAGCCTTTCATGTTTGGCCACCAATAATAATTTCCTTCAACGTTCTTGGTTACTTCCTTTTCGGAACCGGGATGGATAGAATATTTCGACTTGTGGGATTCGTGCATAATCACGGATCTTAAGTCTCCATAGCAAGGTATCCAACTCCTGCTGTATAAGCATAGGGTCCCATCTGCACGTGGTTCCAGTCTTTCCTTGGGTATATCCCTTCGGATCATACCTCCTACGTCTTCATTTACGATATTCTCTGGTTTCTGGGCTTCGATCTGAGCTTCTAATATCCGTTTGGGAAGATCCAAACCAATTGTCATAACCAAGGCTCGAACCCGCAAGGGCTCAATCCGTTCTTTACGGCTCAGCGCATCGGCCACTACGTTTGCTTTTCCTGGATGATAACGAATATCACAATCGTAGTCACTCAGTAATTCTAGCCAACGGCGTTGCCTCATGTTAAGCTCCTTCTGATCGAGAATGTGTTGTAGGCTTTTATGGTCGGTGAATACGGTGCATCTGGTTCCGTATAGATAGTGTCTCCATATCTTTAGGGCAAACACTACCGATCCAAGTTCCAAATCGTGAGTGGTGTAGTTCTTCTCGTGAACTTTTAACTGATCGAGTGGCTGTAGGCAATCACCTTCTCTCGCTGCCATTAACAACGCACTAAGCCTTTGTGTGAGCGTCACAGTTTACCACAAAGTCTTCGATCCCTTTCAGGTATAGCATAATTGGGGCACTGCGCAACTTCCTTGTTTTTATCATCTGGAAAGGTTCTCTTCCTTTTCTCCCTAAGTCAAACTGATTCCTTTCTGAGTAAGTCTTCGTCATTTGACTTCGCAATCTTCGAAAATCTTCTATGAAATTTCGATATTAAACCCGCAAGACCTAGAATTTGGCGGATCTCCGTTGGTGGTCTTTGGAGATGCCAATCCTTGGATTATGGGCTCTATCATTGGCCGGGTCCACATGTATGCCTCTACTATCAATGACTTGTCCGAGGTATTGTACCTTCGGAATCCAAAAATTTCATTTTGAAAACTTATGGTACACTTCTCCTTCTTAGCAATTCCAAAAATTGCCTTTTAAGGTGTTATTCATGCTCTCTTTCGTCTCTTTGAATATAAAAAGTATGTCATCGATGAAGACAATTACGAACTTATCCAAGTAAGGTTTGCACACTCGGTTCATGAGGTCATGAAACATAACGCAGGTGCGTTCGTCTTCGAATGGCAAACCTGAAACTCGTAATGCCAATACCGGTTCGAAATGCCGTTTTTCGGGGACGTCTGTTCTCGTACTCTATGCTGGTGATACTGGATATCTGATCTATATTAGAAATTATCTGCTGGTCTCTTTCTGAAGTTGATCAATTAAATCGTCGATCCTCGGAGTGGATATACATTCTTTTACTGTCAGTTTGTTTAACTCGCGGTAGTCGATGCAC
Source organism: Tanacetum coccineum (assembly GCA_026074375.1). NCBI lineage: Eukaryota > Viridiplantae > Streptophyta > Magnoliopsida > Asterales > Asteraceae > Tanacetum > Tanacetum coccineum. The sequence continues at coordinate 27,377 of BQNB010051878.1, forward strand.
ATCCTGAAAGATCCGTCCTTCTTTTTGACAAACAAGACCGGGGCTCCCCAAGGCGCAGGAAATAGGTCCTTATTGAAACTTGTCAGAAAGCTCTTGTAATTGTTCTGATAAAGTCCTTCATTTTGGATGGGGCAAATCGATTATGGTGCTTCGAGCTACGGGAGCAGCTACTGGAATTAAGTCGATTGAAATTGTCCATCTGGTCGATGCTGGAGAAGACCGGGCACGTCCTCGGGAAACTCTTCTGGAAAATCCCGACGATTGGTTCGTCCTCTATTATGTTTCCTTTCCGATTGTCCTCCTCTTTCTTTGCGGTATTTGTGCCAAAAAGGACCTGGCATCCCTTGGCCATGTTCTCTTGGGCTTTTGATCATGATAGAACTGTCAACCGGGATTTTTCTCGTTGCTTACTTTCGTGTCCGCAACAAAGTCAAAGTTTCATTTCCGGAGGGAACTTGAAACAAGTTTCTCATCGCATACGTTCAAATCGTGATATTTTCATAACCAGTCACTTGCCGTTAATGAGTCGAAAATACCCAATTCTAACTGGCATTAGATCTATGTTGAAGGGTGGTCTAAGACAATTCAAAGTGCAACCTCGTATCTAATGGTGTCTATCGCGGACTAATTTTCACATCAGCTAACTCGGGACATAATAGCAATTTTCTATTGAAGTTGGGGCGATGTTTATAAGGATTACTAATGCAGTGGATATAATACTTTAGGGGCACCAGTGTCGAATAAGATAGATGCATAAGTGGTTATTGAAGAGGAAACGTACCAGTGATGACATTTGCCAATCAGGGTTCCCTGGTGCATTTCCCCTCTTGCTTGCATTCCCAAATGCTTATAACCCTTCCTTGTGCAATTCCCATTTCCTTCATTTTTATTCTTCATTTTGGATATCCCTTTTGTGAAAGTGTCCTGGTACTCCACTACTCAAAACAACATGACGTATAGCCTTGGGAGTTGCCCCATTGTCTTATGAGTGTTAGCAAAATTTGTGTTTTCCAGTTACTCCTGCAATCAGAGCAAAGTGCCCTATCTTGTTGCACTTGTGGCACCTCTGGGTGCACGGGTTATTGTGATGGAGATGGCACTTGTTGCACTTGGGCAAGGATCCCCCATATGGCTTCCTTTCGCCTGTCCCCATGTTGTAGGCTCTGGCGACATTCTGCCTTTTGAAGGGTTGCTGTTAGTGTCCATGGTTGTTTCTGGATGAATCTTCAGCCTTCCTTTTGTTGTCAGATTGCCTTTCTGCATTTTGTTGAGAGTTTCCGATCCAACAAGTCATTGGTCCAAATCAATAGATCTTATCCATTGTTCTTCTGGTTTGGCAGCTTTGATGTTCCCTTAAAATTGTTGTCAGGAAGTCCACTGTGGTACCTTGTTCAACTTTCTTCAGTTTCATGGCAACTAAACTTGTACATATTCAGGTTAACTCTTGGAAACGTTCAGTGTATGCTGGTATGTCGTTTCCCTTGACCTTTAGGTTCCACAGTTCGATTTCTAGCTTCTTGATTTCACCCTGCGGACAATACTTGTCTGTCATCTTTCTCTTGAGTACTTCCCAAGTCATGGCATATGCCTTTGCGACTAAGGATTCTTATTTGACCATTCCACAGTCTAGGCAGGCCAAACAGAGAGAGTGCAGATGCAAACTTAACTTGATTACTACAAGGCACATCCAATGTTATTGAAAACTGAATCCATCTTATTCAAATCCATACGAGTTAACAGGCCACGCATTCCGCCCGTGAAGTTCAAAAGGTTTGGCACTTCATGAAATCAGCGTAAAAACAAGGACGCGCAGTTTGCACGTTCCTGCGGTTATCTCCGTGGCCGAACTGTCGCGCTTCCATCCCCCATTTGTGGAGTTTGCAATAGAGCTTGGTGATCATTTGCTTGGACGGTTTCGAGGGGTCATGTTGTTTGGGTTGGTGTCATTGACTGGGGTGTTTGGTCCTCTTCTGGTTGTAGGTGCAATGATTTGTCTAGATCACAAAAGACAAAACATGAGGTTATATGACAGAATATAATAATATATAGATGAGATAATCACAAAGAGATAGTATATAGTATAAAAGTAACACATCCATTTATTCATATTTTGAAAACTTTTACAATGAAGATAGTCGTATGAGTACATGTAATTACAATACAAAAGATTAAGGCTATGCTAGCGGGGTGAACCCCAATACTTAACATGACTGTACATATGGTCCTAGCAAAATACAATAAATAAATCACTAGATTGACTGTCGGCGTCCGCCAGAAGCTTTTGGTATCGTGGAATCCTAGCCTCTGGTCCTGGCTGTCTAGCTCTCCTCTGTGCTCTCGCTGTGATAAAAAACTCAGCCTGCAAGCTCGCTCATCTCTCGCCTCATTTCTCTTATGACTCGGAGAGCTGTCTACCATCCGGGTCCTGGCGCTACGATCAGTTCTCTCGGAGTGGCTGCCTAGTCAAGTATGACTGCATCTGAAAGCGAGTCTTCATGTTAACATGGTGCTGTGTCTGAATGAGATTACTCTACAGCTGTAGCTTTTTCTTGTGTATGGTGTGCCTGTAGAATAGGTCTCATGTGCTTACACATGATCAACGATAGGTCTGAAGCTACTGATGAGTCGCCTGGGCTCATATCCTATCGAACGAGCCCCAAGCCTCGCGGGAAGCAGTAGGCCTCCTCCTCCCACCATCCGTTTCGGTCTCTGGAGAGTCTATCCTATCCCTTAAGTAAATGACCCACTGCGAGTTCATATCGACTCGCTGTGTTTTACGAGGGACATTACCATACTGAGCATCCTCTAGTAGAGCATTACCTAGTCCTGTGTATCCCTCTCGTGGAGTCAGCAAGCTCTACGTCCCTAGTGTTGACCTTCCGACGGTCATGGTGCTATCTCTGTAACTGCCTCGGCCGGATTCTACCCAAGTATCCCTAATCCCGTACACCAACATCTCTAATCCCTGTTAGTCTCCTCCTCAGCATACTTACCATGCTGACAAACCTAATAATCTACCCTTGACCTCTAGCTGCGTTCGCAGTGGAACTCTCTCCAATCTCGTATCTGGAGTATATAGTGGACAAATGCAACCTCTTGCGGGGAGGCTGCTCAGACTCGGGAATATCATCCCTACGATCAACAAGTGGTGGTATATGTAGAGATGGGGGGTAGTGGTAGTAGTGGAGGTGGTGGTAATGCGGCAGTGACTGCATCAATGAGAGCCTGGGTGGATGCTATCCTGAGTGTCTGGATTTGAGTTAAGTACCCAGATGATGTGGTAAAGGTGGTGTGATGAGCAGGTGGAGCCATGCACCTAGCAAGGCGCTTCCACATGCAGAGGGTGGTGATAGTGAGATGGGTGGTGATGTGTGATGGGTAGTCTTGGCAGTAGTCTCTCAACCTCTGCCTCCGGTGGAAGGGATATGGGAGTCTGGGGTCGGATGGTAAACCTAGCCCCAATAGTAATGTCAGTGGAGGGTGGTGGTATAACAGGCTCTGCTCCCTCAGGTGGGAAAACAGGCTCATCAACAGGTATAACGGTAGTAGAGTCAGCCGGAGTTAAGTGCTCCTCCTCCTCCTCGTCCTCCTCATCCTCATCCTCATCCCTGGTTGTATCCCTAGATGAAATCGCTCATCATCATCAATCTCTCATCATCTCCCCGTCCCATAGGGTAGTCAACCGGACCATCCTCTGTCTCATCATCCTCGTACCCCTCTGGATCCTCCTCGGGATCCGACTCAGTAATGTATCCAGGTGACTCAGCAGTGGGTGAATCAATAGGTGGTAATGGCTGTTCCTCAGCCGGAAACTCATGGTCGCCTCCATGGATGTACTCGGGATATATAGGCCGACTCCATATTAGGGTCATGTGCCTGTATGAATAATGGCTCACGCTCATCCTCTTCCTGAGGAACTGGCGGTGTCTGTGGATTTTCTGGACCTAGTATAAAATCTGGTAATGGTAGGGCTACTGGCTGTAGTGGAAGTCCGTCGTATCCTAGTATGATGACCCGTGGTATGCCTCCCTCCGGCACCTCCTCATCATCGGCTCCCCAGAAAGCCCTGCCGGGCTCGGAGTCAGTGTAGACGGAAGTGTATGTAACATCAGACGTTGCTGAAGACATGGTTACTGCAAAAAGTAAAATAAATTATATAAGTATTACTTATAAGAAAACAAAAAAAAAATCGATGTGATATGTTTGTAAGGCTTTAATAATAAAGCTCTTATAGTAATATACGTAATATCATTTCATATATAAAGTATAATTAATCAGGTAAGCACTTTACCCTACTATGCTTAGGCTAATGTTATGTAATGTAAGCATAGTTTGCGCTAAACGTAAACAAGTATTGCATGTATGTCCATCACAAATCCATTTGTTAAAAACAGTTTTGAAAGGTGGTTTAGTCCCAGCAAATACTTTTGACCTGGTTTCTCTATAACCTAGGCTTTGATGCCATCTGTAAACACCTCAAATCTGAGTATGCAGCGGAATGTTGAATATCCGAAGGCATTACATTATTGGGTCAATAGCACAAGATAGAGAACGACTACTAACGTGTGTTTGAAAATAAAAAAATATACATTGATTAACAAATACTTGTTTGTTACATTAGCTCTGGACTTCAAAAGGTTCAATACAAAATAGATAAAGCATTTTGGTTTATTAACAATTGTACCAAAGTGTAATAAGACCCCAAATCTGAAGTGTTGACTCTTCAATTATTGACTCCCATGTATCATCGCACCTCGTGCCTTTTGACCTGAAAAACATGCTTAAATAGTCAAACATAAAGTTGGTTGAATTCATTGGTTTATGTAAAATCAATGGATAGGACGCAAGATTTTGAAGTGTATGATTAAGCAACAAATGCAACTCATAAAAAAGTAATTACGTTTACTTAAGCCCATGACACCTGAGGTCGACGTATATGAATGCAATTATAAAATTGCCAACTGGTGTCGTGATTGTTGTGCTAACCTGCCAACATCCCAAATTCGACATGGTTATGCGTTCGTTCCCAGTGTTAGATTGTCACCGTAACGGGGATTGTCAATCCCTAATAGATCTATCCATAACATTCGCGCCCGCACAATGTAATTCCCAATCACATCTATGCAATTAACAGTTCATGATCATGGACATAAAGGGGTTATGGTAACTTAGGCAAACACGTAATCATGGCATAAAATGTACACTTGCGTCCAGTTTGTAAAACAAAGCATGTTCTCACCCCAAGGATGTAAATCATTTAAATAATTGTAAAGCATGGGGCTATGAACTCACCTTAGCCGGTAGTTCTCTGAATGATAACAAATATCCAAGTAAGCAGTGGATCACACCGTTAAGTACCTAAGTAAGTACGGTCAAGTCTTAGTTTACACATTTAAACTAACGACTCATTGTATAAACTAAATTCCATTTTAAGTTTATATATACCGTTATCACTTGTGTAGTGATGCACAAGATCATTGTATTTATACTTTCGATGGTTCTCGAGAAACGTGAAATCATTATTAATAAATATACATTATTTATTAACTCGTTATTAAACCCGTTCGGTATCCGAATATCTTAATGTTCGACCGACGTGTTAAGTGTTTTATTTATTTCACTTTGGTTTGCTAACACGCCCTTAGGTTTCCAGTTGTTACACTTTAGTCCCTAGGTTTATAAATATACTTTATTTATATTTTAAACCTTTTAGTTTCGGAAATGGCGTAATTAGTCCCTTAGGTTTATAAGTAATATCATTTACACTTTAAACTTTCTAGTTGCGAGAAAGCCATAACTAGTCCTTTATTTTCCGAAGTTACAACTTAGGTCCTTATGGTTTTATAGTTACACTTTCATCTTTAAGTTTCACAATGTTTCAAAAACGGTCCCTGGAGTTATTTCATTTCAAAAATGATAATTTAAATCCTTTAGGTTTCGAAAATTACATTTTTAGTCCTTTGACTTACAAAAATCCCATTTTAGCTCTAAATCAAGTTCAACAAATGTTATCTTTCTATGATGTTAATTAAAGTTTTTAAATTGTTTGCGGTTTATCTGAAAATAATAAGCTTCATCGAGCTTATTTTGGCTTAACGGGCCTTATTGGGCCCGTTAAGGTCCGTTTAGCTTATCAAGGGTCCAATACAATTTAAATAGGTCCAAAAACCTTGAATAAGTTGTACGGGGCTGTTAAGCTAAATAAGCTGGTGAGCTTATTGGCAGCTTTATTTCGTGCTTATTGGGCTTACGGGCCCTATTAGATTAACTATCAGCTGAGGGTGTTTTGTGTATTTAGACCTTTCTCTAGTGTTTTTCTCCACTGTATTTATGCTTAACAAAATGTTCCTTTTCAGCTTATTCCAAATAAGCTGAATAAGCTATTTAGAACCTCTGTTGGGCCGGTTGGGCCCGTTAAGGCTCGTTTAAGGTTTTAAAGGTCCGATATAGTTTTTATAAGTCTAAATATCGTCAATAAGCTTATATAGGGCTGTTAAGCTTTCAATAAGCTCGGTGGCTTATTCGAAGCTTATTTCGAGCTTATTGGGATTATGGACCCAATTAGCTCACAAACTGAATAGAACTTAAAGTTTCTTAAGCATTTGTTATATTCTACCCTAATTAAGCCCTAAGTTCTGTTCTCAGTTTTAGCTTTCAAATAGTAATAATGCTTTTTGTTTGGCCGGTTGGGGCTCTTTAAGCCCCGAATAAGGGTTTCCAAAGGTGTCAAAGGAAAATACAAGACGGTTCGTTTAGGTTCTTGAGTATATATTAAGATTATGTAAGCCGGTATAAGCCATGGATTGCATGTGGATGCTTATTCGAGTTGTCGTGCTTTATTTTTGTGGATCGGGTAATGGGTTTTGTAGGCCCGTAAGGGTTCGTTTGGTCTCCGCGATTTGCCTAAATGGCTCCATTAAGGTTCTTAGTGCCTTTTAAGTTCAACATGCCGGTTTAAGCACCCGAATAAGCTGTTTTAGGCTATCGTGGCTTATGAGCCTCGTGGGGCTCGCGTTGGGCTCGCAATGGACACGGTGAGTCCTATTAAAGGTTTGTATTGGTTCTCATTTAGCGTGATTTATGATCCTCACATCGTTTGTCTAGCTCCAACCAAGAGATCTGCCTAGCCATTTTCTAGTCGTGAACCCGTTACATGCATGTCTAATCAAACTTGTAAACACGCACCCAAGCACGAGTAGTTGATACGTCTTCTTTACAAAAGTTTATTGTATAGTTTCCTTATATTTTTCCGCGAAACTAGGCTTATTTTCCTATGTCGTGGTCCATTTTTTTTTTATCAAGGTAGTGGTTGCGTTAGCTTGTACGTTTCAATCACCACATATGTAAATTAACGAAACTAATGTGCTCATAGTTCGTTTACTTTCAACGTTGTTCATGCCATGTTTTCGTCCTAGTATATAATATGCAAATTCACTTGAACTCCATAGCTAGTTTCAATAACGAATGCGTAAAATATAAAAGGAATAAGTCTGTGTACTAACTTACGAAAGGTCCTAGAGTTTTGGATTTTGATGGCGCGTTTGAGAAATCCGATGTTTGCACTTAAAGGTGTAATCCCAAAACTCCAAGTCTCGTATACTTCTCCTATCCCTATATGGCGATCTATTAACTTACCTTGTTTGTCCTTAGAGGAAAATGTGGCGAGTTTGGTTTAGAAGTGGAGTTGTGAGTGTATTGGATTGCGGGTTGTAACCCCGAACATGAGAGAGGTGAGGGATGAGGTGGGTAAAGTGTTACAAGAGTGTTAAATGGTGTGTGTACTGGATTATTTATTGGAGCATGAGCTAGTTAAGACTTTTTAGTCCAATACATAAACCAAACCCGTGCCCTTGGAGGTGGTTTGCAGGATTGATAGTTAATCACACAGGGTTTTAAGTTATCTCTTGCAGTACAAGTATTTTTTAGGTAGTTGAGGTACAAGTTCTTGCTAGATTTATGGAAATCCTATATGATTTGTGGTGTTGGTTTCCCTTGATAAACCGAAGGCTAGAAGGGCAAAGGAAACAAAATGGGTATTAACCATTGGGTAAGAGGTTAGTAGGAGACCATTAGGACAAAATTTAATTACCTAGTATGTGTACATGTACCTTTTGGATCATTTAGGGAGATTTTTCTAGTAAAATTAAATCACAGGACGATTTCATTGGGTTACTTGCCACTTATTCGACACTTTCAAAAGTCGCTATAAACACAAGACTTGTTTTATGTTTCTGTGTTTAGGCTTTTAAAGGGTGTATTGGTTTGAGTCTAGGTAAGTCTAGGTATTTTCGGGGTGCGTCCAAATGTATTTTATAGCGAAACCGTTACCCTTTTTACAGTGAACAAATAAAAATTAAAAATACGCAACAGTACATAATTATTTCAAATAATTATTCCTATTGGTTGATGTAAACCTTAGTTTATTTGGTGATCGTTTACACTTCATTGATTATTTCTAGTCTACGCGGTTTAGCTTAAAAGTAAACATTAAAAGTAAACGCGTATCAGACTAAAATAAATAGTGATCATTAATATAGTCGTACAATGACACGAAAATGAGAAATGTTACAGCAGTCTCGGGATGCATCACAAAAACAAGTTCTAGAATTTAATACACTACCGGTACACTCATATAATTTAATATCAATACTAATGTTCTAGAAAAGGCGACAAAGACCATACGTACATATCCGTAACGACAGAATAGACACATATGACTGCATTCGAACCTTAACTCGAACAAGCTAAAGGTATAAATTATCTTGGGTATCTAAAATTGATACCCGAATTCCTATAGATCTAAAGGCGAACCTCACATTTTTGGGGTGGAAGTTTGATGGTTTTTGTGCTAGTCATATAAATTTATATCCATGAGACGCTATTAATACTTGGTTTTCATCGGTATGTGTTATATATTTTTTTAATTTGGGTCAAAATTACCTTTTACGTTATGTTTTGATATATTACCCATCATTTTAAGGAACAAGCAAATGGTAATTAAAGGAATAGTTTCTAAGGCTTATTTTCCCCTACACTTAATTGAACATTGTCCCTATTGTTCTATAGAAGTACCCATAAAAATGAATAAAGGGAAAAGAAGACAAGTAAAAGAAACTAATACTCCCCTGGTTTGCTTAATAATGGAGAAGAAACATGTGATAACTCGTTAAATCATCCTACAAGAATCTTCTAATGAAACTTCCTAAGAACTTCCAAGCTTCTTCTCATCAAATATAACCTGTAATCAAAGACAAAGACAAGTACACCAAGCATAAAATCAGCGGGATAAATATAAATACAATGAGAGTTTAGGGTTTGACTCTATGAAAGCAGTATAGATAGGATGAGAGTATTGATATAATCATAGGTTTCTGCAGGTTTATAAAAGAATTACAAATTTTAAAATGTTGTGCAAACTATTTTTCAAAAATACTTGAAATTTTTTGAATTTTCCTGTAGTTGGGATCACGACGACGCCCGGATAAATCCTGACGCCGTCTCTAGCCTCTGAGAAAAATTTCGTTTTGTTTTCTTTGAAAAACTTCCTGCACACGATTTTATAAGTTATTTCATGTATGAATTACTACATGAAACCTGGGATTAGTCAATAGAATCTTATGACTCGAAACTGACGCTAATTAATCTAAACAATTTATTTAATATGTTTGAATTGGTTCTAAAAAATCGGATATTTCCCCAACACTTATTTAATGCAAAATACTTATGATTGAAATTAATACGAGGTTAAAGACAAAACAAAGCATGATTACATAAATGATGAATTCAAACATAAAATAACAAATGAGAAGAATTAAAACACAAGACAATCAATGGGCTAACGGATAATAGATTAAAGCAAATAACCAGAATAAGAGTTTAAATATCCAAATCCTAAACTATTACAAGCCATAATTGTTCAATGATCAAACAAGGATAATTAAGAAGAGCCATCATGGGATGGGCCAGGACGGTATGCATAGCCAGGAGGCATGTGTCCATGGTAGCCATAGGGAGGGTAATCGGCTTCACGCCCGAGGAATGGATCGATCTAGAGGTGGGGGTTTAGGTTGTATCAGGTGGATAAGTATTGGAACTCGCGGACGGTGTGGTCGTACATCGAGTTGGCTTACGCCTCTTGCTGCCCTCTCTAAGCATCAAATCTCTCCCAACGTTCATCTTATTGGTCTATCCATCGTGCCTGACGAACCTGCCAATCCCCTTGGCTTATGTTCCGGTATATTTCAGCGGAACCTCCAACCTCCTCATTAGCCACTTCCCCATCAGCCTCTTCCTCGGCTTCATCGTCCTCCTCCACCGCTCGTGTTGCAGGCCAAACGCATATCCTATTTTAAAGTTCCATGATAACCCCTATTGCAATTAACGACTTTTCTTAAAAATGTGAGAGGGAGGCTAAATACTTAATGCATCCCTCATTTCATTGGTTAACAACCCAAAAGATCGGGCAATCCTAGTCACAAACATTCCCTCGCAAATCAATTCTTATCCCTTACGCTCTTTAGGTACTTAGCAAGCCAATAAGGAATGTTGCAAACGACCCCCTCCATGTAAATGCAATAAAGGTAGTAGAGGTCAATCTCGATGACCCTATTGGTGTTTTCCTTCCTACCTGATATGGTAGTTGCAATGCACCAGTGGGCCAACTTAACCCTTGGGTCTCTAATGGATGCCACCTTCATGTTTCCCACATTAAATCCACCGTCCCCAATATTAGGCCAAAATTCCATCAACAAGTGAGTAGATTTTACCATCTCAGCCCTACTCAACCCACTTAGGGTCACATTTTCCCTAGATTTCCTTTCGGTGTACAAACCTACTCTCCATCCTAATTCTAAAAGAGAAATTTCCCTTGGCTCGCCCCCTAAGCTGAACTTAACACCCAAATGTTTTGAATCATATCTACAAGCAGAGGCCTCAAACTCGAAAGCAGCAAATACTCACAAACCAATTCATGGTAGATGGACTCGTTTACTTGGAAAAGATTCACCCATTAAGTCCTGGAGAAAAAATCGGTGTTGATGGACCCGAAGAAGGCTTGATTGATATTTTAGTGAGCAAGGAACTCCCAATCAATGACATCCCCTGAATGGATGGGGCACCTTACAAGAGTGTCATGATTCAATTGGTGTACCCTATTTTCGAACACTTTGAATCTTCAGATCCTTTCTTCCAATGAGATTTCTTGAGAGGTGAAGGATTGTCCTCTTATGCTCCTGGGTCTTTTGTTCATTGTATATAATCGAACCAATACAAAAATGAATGAAATTAGGATAATAGGATTCGCTACTTTTGATCAGAGGGTCTCGATGGCATCGTGGTTTTGCATTAACGCCATCAGAACAAATTTTGTTTTTTTTAAAATGGTTTGCGAGGGAAAACTAAGCTATTTTCCATTAAACCCATTTCCAAACACCCCCTTAAAAATCAGACCCACCACAATATATCAAAAATCATGGTTATTATCCTAAATTCGAGTTGTTTTGAATGATCCAATACTTTTATTCATAATAAACTACTTATATCGGTGCACGATTAACTTCGATTTCAACCAGTTTATTTGTAGAAATACTCAATCGAGTGAGATCGTAATCGGGTAAAATTAAGAGCGATTCGAAATGAAAGGAGAGTGAAAATAAGGGGGATGAATCACTTACCGATTGGGGATGATTGCCTTTCGTGTAGCAAAATCTAGAATCCAAAGTTGGCTTGGGTGGTTATAGAGATGATTTTGTTTTATGGAAGAGAATGAGGAAAGAGATGGAGTTTTTATATCCTTGCCCAGTCCGCTGCGATAGCATTGTGCGTTACTCTAAACGCCATCAGGATAGCTAATTTGTTTCATATCCACCTTTTTAAAGATTGTTGACTTTTGACTTTCTTAGAGAAAGCCAACAATCCTCCTTCCCCTGAGGTCAAATACACAGTTACTCTCAGTGAGTGTGAAATAATAATGTGATGAAACCTTGCCTTTAGTAGATTTATCATCCCTAATGGTTTGGTAATTATTAGGCGTCGGATGGGGTGCTGAGGAATTTTCATCTGGATCTGATTTGTTGACTAGCTCTTTTACCTGGTTTAAATTCGAAGGTATTCTTCCGAAAACGAGATGGATTCGAAAACATTGGGTGAACATACCCGATCCATAGTGAGTTTGTGAGGATATATTTAGAGGTACCGGGGAATGTTGCCTTCGCAAGATCTTTGGAGAATTTGTGCCCGGTAAGGGGTTTTAAAACCTTGATGTCCAGCTATTTTGTAATCTTCTTGATTTTCTCATCATGCTCCCCTCTTCTATTACCTTTTCTTTTAACCTCTGTGTGACCTCCAAAGAGAGTTGCATGAAATCACCCATAATTACTTCCATATATTCTTCGAGTTGCTTAGCCCTTTCTTCCTGACCAAGAATAAAGTTAGTCACAATATGCTCGAATTCCTCTGGACGTGACAGTTCACGGGGTAGTTGATACATCTTGTTACTTGCTACTCTAAATATGCCTTTGCTCTTGCGTTCTTCATAAGTGCATTAACTTTACATTCCATGACTCCTAGTAGATGCTCAATGTTAGGATTTTCGTAGTCAAGATTCCTTTCTTTTGGGATGATGGGATCGCTCCATCCTTCATCCTCATACTAGGCTAACTCCTCGATAGTGGCCCAAGCCCTTTCTGCACTTAATTTCTGTTGGGAAAATCAAGTCAATCGGTCAAAGTACTGGTAAGCAAAAGGTCAAAGTACTGCTAAGCAAAAGGTCAAGGTACTGCCAGTCAAAGATCGAGGTACTGCCGAGGATATAGGAACTATAAAGTTTAAACGGTTGTTTTAGCATTTATCTTGTAACAGTTATTAGTGATAAGTATCAATTAGTGTTTATGATATACAAGGACTGTACATCTACTAGAGGTTATCCTTATGTCTATAAAAGGATCTCTAGGAAGATATTAGAAGATAGAACAAACATAGAAAAACACGAAGTTAAGATATTGTATTAGGGATCTGCAAGTTAGGCAGATTCAAAAGGTTTATAAAAGAAATCGTTTGAGAAACTATTGTGTGTTCTTCTAAGTACTGCCAACTAGATTCCGCATAGTTGACAGTATATCAGTGTTTCATTAAGGAATAACGATCCTACAAAAAGTTAATTAAAAATGTTAAGTATTCCTTCTCGATTATATTAAATAATATTACTAGTATATTCCAACGTATTTTGAAACTTATCATTCTCACAAAAATGGCCAAAAATCGATGAATTTTTTTTTTGAGGGCGGCCCCCTTAAAATTAAAGGGACCGGCTGTGTAAGGTGGGCAGCCCCCTTAATTATTTAAGGGGGTCGGCCACTGGAAAAACAAACTTCCTTTTTTTTCAAAAA